>LBNU01003386.1:53039-84123 GCA_014162995.1 Artemisia annua
TCAGATACAGTGTTTCAAAGGTAGACCAAATCAATCATTGGTACGTGGAAACAGATAATGATTATGGATAGTGATACGGTTTAGTTCATGATGGTCGATACACTGTCTTATACTTCTCTCTTCCTTCTTCATAAACTAACAGGAACATCTCAAGAGAAACACTAGAGTGAGCAAAAATCATCTTCCATCAGCTTCTTCAATCTCTCAACTTCTATGGCACCATGGCTTCTTCAACTGAGATCAGTTCATTGTTATTTCTACTTCTAAGTAGGAGGGAATCACCAAAAGGTTCATCAGCGAACATCAGAAAAATTTTGTACGACAAAATACTTCCAATGCCAGAGCTTCCCAATGGTAGATACCAAATAGGTGTCAGAAGAAAAACTTGTCAATCAAATGAAATCGGAGTCTTATACTTTGCAGAATTATCTCAACGGATTCAAGTGGTAGAAAGCCATCATAACAAAAGTAGGATGAAGCAGATAGCTTAAGATCACATATTAGATACGGTAGTCTACGGTAGCTTTATGAAGAGCCAGTCAATCCGTAACCAAAAGACCTCAATATTAATCATATCAGAAGTAAACGGATTCGTAGGACGAATACGGTCGTCAAAACATATGGATAGTTCATATATCAGAGTCAAGTACATGATTCATCAAAGGTGTTGAGATAGGGAAGCGAATAGTTCATGGTGTGGGAATCTTGTTTAACTCTTCTGCACAAGTGATAGTTAGAGTGTGTACCATCAGAAATACGAATATCGTATAACTGTCAAAACTGAGATGTACGGAATATCAGTTATCAGCATCATCATGCTCAGTTAACAAACCCATACAGAGTTAGAATTAACATCATATCCTTCTAAAGGAACTGATTGGCAAACAAGTTCATCATTCGAAGGGAGGGAACAAATCTTCTTATATTTGTGGTTAATAATTATCAGAGTTCTCATATGAGTAGTAATGGATTATGCAGAGTCAAGTAATATTAGATGAACATGGTATGTCCAGCATAAGTAAGGAATTAACAGAATGTGTCAAACACATTATGGTTGTAAAATCTTCAGGATGATCGGAAAGGTATCGAACTGTTATTCAAACAAATCGGAAGGGGAGATTAGAATCAGAAGTGAAACTTAAATGGTATAAGGTATCAATGTAGTTCTCGAGGTATTCCAAACTTACTTGGTTACTGAACTTAGGTTGAGCATAAATTTCTAACTTCTGAAACAAATGTTCTTATAAGGCATATCTAAAGGCAGAGGCACGAATCAGAGTGATGCGGAAGCAATGCAACTTACATAGATGTCCTAGTCTACCTATTCCTCGCCGGTAATTACTTAGGTTCCTATGGGGAGATCTCAAAGCGAATTTCTCAAAGGTTGTCTTATGAGCGCCTACAGTGGAAACTTAATAGTCCAAACTTCACAGGTCAAGGTTTAATGTACTGCAAGTCGCNTACAAATTAGGTCCTTATAATTACAGAAACTACTCAAACAGCCCTTGCACTATTTTTTTATGATTTCCCATCAGTTTATAAGTCTCCAAAAACAGCCCATAAGTTTTAGAATTTTCAAAACGACCCATAACCTTTTTAAAAATCCATTCGACCCAAATTAATTCCACAAACCCTAAACCAATTTTTCCGTAAATCATTTAGCAATTATTACCCCATCATTTGACATTAATTAACATGTAGGAACACCCAAAAATCCAAACCCTAATTCGTTATACCCTTTTCTTTTTCTTTTTTGATTTACCGATTTAATAAATAATAAAAATAAATTCGAAACACCACATCTAAGCTTCCAATAATTCGAATACCATTTTTAAAGTGTTTTACCATCATAATATCATGTTCTAAAAATAATTTCGTGCCTCAGAAAATTCATTTTCACCTCTTTCTCAATTAAACCCGAAATTAGGGTTTCATTCAAAATAATTCCCAAACGAGCCAACATGCATGCATGATCTGATTTCTATATTTTATAATGATGTTATATAATATAAGAAGTGATAAAAAAAATACCCAGAACAATTTTGGATGATTGGAATGATCAGAACGAATTTATACTCCTCGGCTGGAAAATAACGATCCAAATAAATCACCACAACCCACTCGATCACTTCTGGAACATAAAGATATTTTTCTCACGTTAAAAAACCTTCAATATGGCTGGGAAAAATGGTGGGAGGTGCAGGAAAAATTGTGGAGGCCGTATATAATTTTTAGAGGCGTTTAGGGTTATGTTTTTGGTATGTTTTGATATTCGGTTCATATAGAAAATAATTAGGAAAAGTGGAACTGATTTTGGCCGAGATTTTGGGCCCATAATGAGACTAAAATCTGATTTATTGTTTCCTAATTTATTTGATAATTATCTTTAATTATTTTCTTTTTAATTCATATTATCTATATATATAAAATAATTAATTTCAGCCCATATAAATCCTTAGGTGACAAATATATTTTTTGTACATATTCTTATGATGTAAAATTTTAACAAAATTTATTTTATGGTCATAGGATACTTTATCATATTTATTTAGGCTTTATTTGGTAATTTAATTATAGTTTATAAATTTTTAAACTTGTAGGGGCAATTTGGTAATTTTATAGAGTTTACGAATTTAGGTATTACAACTTCTTCCTCTCTAAAAAGAAATTTTCGTCCCCGAAAATTGAAGGAAAAACGAAACGGAAACACGACGGACTGTGAACGAAAATGTGAATGACTTATTTCTCATGACTCTATTTTGTTGGTCAAAATAGCTTCGGCTACCTCAGAAAATATATACCATACTGAATTCAAATCGGAAGAATAATATACCAGACGTAACGGATGATAATTGTATTCCCTCGGAAAAGATATAGGGTACACGTAGGATTTGACGGGTATGTCGTCCGTGAAATTTGGAACGAATAAATCAGATGAGATCGCATCGATTGGCAGAAAGTATGAGGGTGATAGATACACTTAACTCTTCATTCTCAAATAGTATCGCTTTCAGTATAACCTTTCCAAGGTATTCTCATATACATACAGGTTTTCCTCAGAATTCCAAAATCTGAT
This sequence comes from Artemisia annua, assembly GCA_014162995.1. NCBI lineage: Eukaryota > Viridiplantae > Streptophyta > Magnoliopsida > Asterales > Asteraceae > Artemisia > Artemisia annua. Next base: position 56,116 of record LBNU01003386.1, read on the forward strand.
ACCTTACCTCATAGCAGATCATCATGAAACAGATTCAACTGATGTGAAACGTACACGTAGCAAACATAGGTGTACTCTTACATAATAAGAGGTCGAACCCATTCTGACAGAAATAGATTGCTTGATAACGTCATACGGTAGAAACTCTACAACAGAATCTAAGATTCTTATCCGAAGTACAGGGGTTAACAAATGCATGTCGAATATCCAAACGTATCAAGTCGTATGACAATTAAGGCAGATTAAACACATAGGTAGAATCAACCTAAAGTCTCACTAGACGCAGATAATATCAATTTGATGCCAGAAATACTAAGGCTTCTAAGGCACTCCTCGAAATATCCTATGATCACAATAAGTGCACGTTATATGATGTAAGTATTATCACGTTGGCCAGACGTCATAATACTAGCATCATATAAATATGCCCTCATGATGATCATACTTTATCTCAAGTCGTGAACTAAACATCTTATCTTAACCACCTAACAGTCCTTCTACCTCCTAGGGTAGGTCTGAATCAAAACATCATTCATGGAACGAGATCAGGGAAATAGAATGTACAAATAACATAACGGAATCCAGTAAGCATCAAATGAAACATGTCGTAAAGGCGGTAGGTCTTCCAAAATTCGTCAAAATTCTCATAACAAAACCATCTTCCAAACATACGCAGAATGAACACAGAACAGAATTGCTAAAAGTGAACTTAAATCATTCAAAGGATCTTGTCATCGGTAACGGAAACTTATCTGGGTTAAGCAAAAATGAAATAACTTCATCCTTTACATAATCAACTCATCCAAACGTAAACGTTTACTTCAAACTCCGTTCATTCAATTACATGAATTCAAATTTCTCCCAAGTCCGAGTAGTCTATCTATGCTTGTCCATCTGATCATATGGTGAAAAGAAATTATAACTTGAGTTTGGTCCCTCAAGCCTTCGGCACCTCTTCTCGGAATTGTGCGGTAGTAACATGAATCCCTAACATGATCACTGTGCATCCCGCCATCCGCAAACCTGCTTCTGCTATCAATTCATCTTAGTACTACTAAAATGAATAGAGGAGCAAGATTGCGCGTCCTTGACAGGTCTTCTAGCACAGCTCCAGGTTTTAAGGTAAACACCGCCGTTTTCGACTCCAGGTTATGAGTTGAATAGCTCGTCTCCGACGGTCTGGTTGTCTTGATGCCTGAACTGTAATTTCCACGTGTTGCATGAGGTATAATCGAGTCCCATCTCAGTTTCTCTTTTCTTCTTATATGCCTCTTCCACGGTAACGCCTATCGCGAACATCTTCTACTACTCTTCTTCAAGGTTCCTAACTCTGATAATGGTTTTCCATCTTGGTCCTTCCTGTGGAAACTTTGTCTTCATAGGATACATGGTAGCGTTGTCTACTACAACCTCTGAACGCCAATCCAATTTTCTATTCCAAGACAAAAGGTCATTCTAACTTAATACGAAAATTATCTACATGTTCCTCTTTCGTCTCTGAATACGACATAATGTCATACTATGACAATTTGTCCAAACATTCTCGAAAACATAAATTCCATCAGATGCATAAGAAGGGTTGACTTATTAGCCAATATAGTTGGCATCATTAAGGCTCATAATGATTATAATGAGTACAAAAGTAGCTTCACAAATCATCTTAGGGAAACTTCACATACACTTCACGTTACCTTCCTTCTTCTTCACAAATACAACTGAAATACTTCACGGAGGCTATTTTTGGTTAGTTACCTCACTTCTTAAGAGTTCTTGTGGTTGCTTCTTCAGTCCTCCAAATCTAATACGATGCAATCAGATACAGTGTTTCAAAGGTGGACCAAATCAATCATTGGTACGCGGAAACGGATAATGATTACGGATAGTGATAAGGTTTAGTTCATGATGGTCGATACACTGTCTTATGCTTCTCTCTTCCTTCTTCATAAACTAACAGGAACATCTCAAGAGAATCACTAGAGTGAGCAAAAATCATCTTCTGTCAGCTTCTTCAATCTCTCAACTTCTATGGCACCGTGGCTTCTTCAACTGAGATCGGTTCATTGTTATTTCTACTTCCAAGTAGGAGGGAATCACCAAGAGGTTCATCAGTGAACATCAGAAAAATTTTGTACGACAAAATAGTTTCAATGCCAGAGCTTCCGAATGGTAGATACCAAATAGGTGTCAGAAGAAAAACTTGTCAATCAAATGAAATCGGAGTCTTATACTTTCATAGCAGAATTAATCTCAACGGATTCAAGTGGTAGAAAGCCATCATAACAAAAGTAGGATGAATCAGATAGCTTAAGGTCGCATATCAGATACGGTAGTCTATGGTAGCTTTATGAAGAGCCAGTCAATCCATAACCAAAAGACCTCAATATTAATCATATCAGAAGTGAACGGATTCGTAGGACGAATACGGTCGTCAAAACATACGGATAGTTCATATATCAGAGTCAAGTACATGATTCATCAAAGGTGTTGAGATAGGGAAGCGAATAGTTCAAGGTGTGGGAATCTTGTTTAACTCTTCTACACAAGCGATAGTTAGAGTGTGTACCATCGGAAATACGAACAACGTATAACTGTCAAAACTGAGATGTACGGAATATCAGTTATCAGCATCATCATGCTCAGTTAACAAACCCATACAGAGATAGAATTGACATCATATCCTTCTAAAGGAACTGATTGGCAAACAAGTTCATCATTCGAAGGGAGGGAACAAATCTTCTTATATTTGTGGTTAATAATTATCAGAGTTCTCATATGAGTAGTAATGGATTATGCAGAGTCAAGTAATATTAGATGACACATGGTATGTCCAGCATAAGTAAGGGATTAACAGAATGTGTCAAACACATTATGGTTGTAAAATCTTCAGGATGATCGGAAAGGTATTGAACTGTTATTCAAACAAATCGGAAGGGGAGATTAGAATCAGAAGTGAAACTTAAATGGTGTAAGATATCAATGTAGTTCTCGAGGTATTCCAAACTTACTTGGTTACCGAACTTAGGTTGAGCATAACTTTCTAACTTCTGAAACAAATGTTCTTATAAGGTATATCTAAAGGTAGAGGCACGAATCAGAGTGATGCAGAAGCAATGCAACTTACATAGATGTCCTAGTCTACCTATTCCTCGCCGGTAATTACTTAGGTTCCTATGGGGAGATCTGAAAGCGAATTTCTCAAAGGTTGTCTTATGAGCGCCTACAGTGGAAACTTAATGGTCCAAACTTCACAGGTCAAGGTTTAATGTACTACAAGTCGCAGCCTGGGCTCTGATACCATAATTGTAACGCCCCAACCCGATAAGGGTAGAAGCACTACATTACGGTGACATATCAAAGCATATACAGACATACAACATAAGTAATAAAAAAGAATTCCAAAGGTTACAAAGAATAATCTGGAATACAAAGTTATAAAAGAACAATAATAAATGCTAAGTCTGAAAATGCCAAAGCTCCTACTAATCCAAAGCTATCGAAGTGTAGTCTTCTAAGTCCAAAATACTCTCCACTCATAACCCAGCTTCCTACTAAAACCTGCCGCAGGAAAAGAAATGCGGCTGAGCTTAAAAAGCCCAGTGAACAGATATAACAACAAAGTAATAATGAATCCGAAATGAATACTGAATAAGGTATAAAGGGAATAACAGAATGTAATCAAAGGTAAGTATGAAATAGAAATAAGAGGTAAGGTAAGGGTTAGTCATCAACCACGAGCCCAGAAACAGATATAAAGCCTTCATAATAATGCCTTCATAATAATCAGAGTCATAGTCATAATCACACATAATGCAGCATATGTAGGGGAGACCTACCAGAGTTGTGAAGGACGTGCATGCACGCAGCATCAATCACCAGATACAGATAATAGATAACAGATAACAGAAACAGATCTAGGATGCATCCATACGCCCCACAGAAATCAGATTGGCCATAATAAATAATATCATAAAGTGTGCACATAATATAACAGAAAAGGGACGTGGCAGAACATCACTCTACTGCCCTATAGTCATGTCAGAGGTGCATCACTGACACGGACATGGAACTCCCATGCCTAGTGAAACAAAATTTGGCTCGGGTGTCAAACTAGAATAGGTCAAACAGAATGTCATAAATGACACAGATCATAGGTCATCATAATAATCAGATCAGAAATACATATCAGAGGTTCATATCATAAAGTCCAAATCAGAAGGTCAAATCAGAAAGTCCAAATCAGAAGGTTCAGATAACAAAGGTTCATCACAGAAACGGTTCAGAAAATAAAATGGGGTTTCATAGCAATGGCATAGGGAATCCTAAACAAAGGAAAATATCAGAAGAAAGGTGGCAAGGTTCATATCAATGGTTCAAGGTTTACAAGTGTGAAAGTTTTCATAAGTAAACAGATTTAGAGGTTTTTCATTTCATTTAACATCATAATTATCATAAAGGTATTTCTTTAAAATGTTTTAACAAGAGTTAATTAAATTTCCATTTAAAACGAGTCTAACATCATATTAATAGAAATCATATCCATACAGTTGTCCCATATCATCCAGTTATGTTTTCAAAAGTTTTTATACAAAACATAATATCAATGAACCAGAGATATCAGAAGAACCAAGATCAGAAGTCAGAGTGAGGATAGAGGAAACGGATCATGAGTCATGAGAAACCTTATTGAAAGGTCAGAATATCTATACCTTAGACCGCAAGTGCAAACACAACAGAAAACATAGAGATTGGAAGCAAACTCCTTCTTCAGCGAATCTACACGAATTCATGATCGTCTTATTATTAATAACTTATCTTAAATCGGATTACTCATTTTAGTCGGCTTTCCATTGTTAGTAACTTTCTATTTTTAGCAGGTTTCCAGAATTAGTAAGTTTCCATTTATAGAAAAATTCTTTAATTAGTAAGTTTCCAAAAATAGCAGGTTTCCATAAATAGAAAGTATTAATATTTTAATTGCATTAAGAAATAAAATACATGATTCATGGAATAGGGGTTTATTTTAGCTTATTATGTTAGTATAGGGTTTAATATGTCAATTTTCCATAATTTAGGGTTTATAATGAAAATATAATGAAGTTAAAGGTTAATTATGAAGATATAACAAGTTCTCATTTATTTATACAAGTTATCCATGAATTAACATAAATTACCATTAAAACCCTCAAGTTAACCAACTTTACAATTTAAACCCTTATCATGCATTAGTTACCATTTAAACCTTATAATTATATAGTTTACAATTAAGTCCACAAGAATTCCATAATAGCATATAAAACCATCATATTACAGAATTTACACATTTACCCTTGACTTTAAGCATATTACAGAATTACTTCACAATTTACCATATTTACACTTTTAGTCCTTATATTTAATTAATTACATTTAATATCCTCTAATTATGCATTTTACATATAAAATCCATTTAATTATCAAATATACATTATTAGCCCTTCAATAACTTTAAAATACAGTAAACACTACATAAATATCATATTTACAAAATTAGTCCCTCTATTTAACATTTAATTAAAATCGTATAATAATTAATTAATAAATACAAATTAGGTCCTTATAATTACAGAAACTACTCAAACAGCTCTTGCACTATTTTTGTATGATTTTCCATCAGTTTATAAGTCTCCAAAAACAGCCCATAAGTTTTAGAATTTTCAAAATGACCCATAACCTTTTTAAAAATCCATTCAACCCAAATTAATTCCACAAACCCTAAACCAATTTTTCCGTAAATCATTTAGCAATTATTAACCCATCATATGACATTAATTAACATGTAGGAACACCCAAAAATCCAAACCCTAATTCGTTATACCCTTTTCTTTTTCTTTTTTGATTTACCGATTTAATAAATAACAAAAATAAATTCGAAACACCACATCTAAGGTTCCAATAATTCGAATACCATTTTTATAGTGTTTTACCATCATAATATCATGTTCTAAAAATAATTTCGTGCCTCAGAAAATTCATTTTCACCTCTTTCTCAATTAAACCCGAAATTAGGGTTTCATTCAAAATAATTCCCAAATGAGCCAACAAGCATGCATGATCTGATTTCTATATTTTATAATTATGTTGTATAATATAAGAAGTGATAAAAAATACCCAGAATAATTTTGGATGATTGGAATGATCAGAACGAATTTATACTCTCGGCTGGATAATAACGATCCAAATAAATCACCACAACCCACTTGATCACTTCTGGAACATCAAGCTATTTTTTTCACGTTAACAAACCTTCATGATGGCTGGGAAAAATGGTGGGAGGTTCTGGAAAAATTGTGGAGGCCGTAAATAATTTTTAGAGGCGTTTAGGGTTATGTTTTTGGTATGTTTTGATATTCGGTTCATATAGAAAATAATTAGGAAAAGTGGAACTGATTTTGGCAGAGATTTTGGGCCCATAATGAGACTAAAATCTGATGTTATTGTCTCCTAATTTATTTGATAATTATCTTTAATTATTTTCTTTTTAATTCATATTATCTATATATATAAAATAATTAATTTCGGCCCATATAAATCCTTAGGTGACAAATATATTTTTTGTACATATTCTTATGATGTAAAATGTTAACAAAATTTATTTTATGGTCATAGGATACTTTATCATATTTATTTAGGCTGTATTTGGTAATTTAATTATAGTTTATAAATTTTTAAACTTGTAGGGGCAATTTGGTAATTTTACAGAGTTTACGAATTTAGGTACTACAAGTAAGCTCTTTTAGAATTGATCCACTCTTAATAGACATATACCCGAGGGACACGTTTACGTTGCTTAGTTAAAGGGATCCATTATCAACTTTTAGGTGATAACTAGCCCTAATAACTAGCTTGAAGTTGTTAACATTCGTAAAAGGAAGTTAGACCCATCAAGGTAAACGTCTAAGAAGAGCTTCTCGAAATGATACTTTCTACTTGGATAAATCCTTTCGAATACTAACATTTGTTGTTTCGTCAATTCATGGGTCAATTCTGAGTCGAGTTCGTACGAGATAAAACTTTTTCACCATATTTTAATCACTTTATCATTTTCTCCCCCTCAAAAATAGCATATCAAATGTTGTTTTTGATAAACTTTTTGATTAAAATATGCTTTTTGAGTTTTATGGGGAGAATTCAACAAGAACTTTTGACTCAAGAACGATGTTTTTGTTCAAGTGCTCCCCCTCAACAAGTGAATGCTTATTGAGATGAAATACTTGTCTTTTGAGCAGAGTTTTAAGAAAATTGAAAATTTGATTAACTCTACTCAAAAGTAAGAAGCTTTCGCTCCTTATATGAGGATTGAGGCACTGAAGCGTACATCAGGGTCCTTTAAGTACAAAGTGCGGGTTGTACACTGTTATATGTGCACAAGCCGTTGTTTTAATAGAAAATTTGTTTTCTTTTAACAAAATACTCCCCCTCAAATAATGAAGATTATTCGAGAGATAGTCTTCTTGAGCATAATTTAGAATCATATTAAAAATACTTTTTGAAAATTCGTGAGAAGATTCCGCTCAAGGGTTTTTAGAAAACATAATCAAGTATTATACAACAAAGAAAGCTTGTTTCTTATCATTTGAATCCATTTCCAAGTTTAGCCTTTAGACACATTTAGCCCTTTAACCTCAAAATATGTTCCTTAAGAAACATTTTGACAATTGCTGATATTTTGACTTTTAATGGGATGACATGTATTTGCACACAGAGAAATGTATCAGGCACAAACAAGTATACAGATGAATCAAAAACTCATTCTAAATCTTCCTAAGTGCTCAGTATTCTCAAATTAACACACAAGATCACAGATTAATTCATTCTCTCACTCGAAATTTTCCAATTATAATCATGGTTTGGGGTTATGATATGAGACTNTCCACCCTTAGACCTTAATTAGGGTAGTCTTTAACCTAACGAACACTATTCCCTGTGAGAGAACGATCAATCCCCCGGTACTTGCCACTACACTATACTACATCGGTCAGGTACACTGCCTGGTGGGGATTGTAAGCTTCTCGAGATCCCTCGAGAGGTAAAACGTAGTGCGTAAGCAACCCCTACGCATCAATCATATTAAAAATACTTTTTGAAAATTCGTGACAAGATTCCGCTCAAGGTTTTTAGAAAACATAATCAAGTATTATACAACAAAGAAAGCTTGTTTCTTATCATTTGAATCCATTTTCAAGTTTAGCCTTTAGACACATTTAGCCCTTTAACCTCAAAATATGTTCCTTAAGAAACATTTTGACAATTGCTGATATTTTGACTTTTAATGGGATGACATGTATTTGCACACAGAGAAATGTATCAGGCACAAACAAGTATACAGATGAATCAAAAACTCATTCTAAATCTTCCTAAGTGCTCAGTATTCTCAAATTAACACACAAGATCACAGATTAATTCAGTCTCTCACTCGAAATTTTCCAATTATAATCATGGTTTGGGGTTATGATATGAGACTATGCACACATGTTAGCATCATGATGCCTGAATAAACAAACAAACGCCCTAGTAGTAGTAGCAAAGACATCAACATCTTAAACCCTAAATCACATGATTTCAAACCTATGTTGTTTCTAATCGAGCAAACACACCAATCGAGCATTCTTTAGTGTCCTCTGAAGCTATATGAAATAATTAATTAGACTAAACACACAAAATATACCCCGATCGATAATTACATAAACCCTAGTTTCTGATTATGCCTTTTTGACCATTGAAAACATTTGAAACATTTAGGGAACGATTAGACAACAACAATGAAGAAACAATAAACTCACAATTGTAAAAAAAAATCGAAGATAAAAATCGTTAGTCTGATTCGTTGAGGTTTTTAATAATGTGTGAAACTTTTGAGAACATTTGTGGAAACATTGTTTAGAGCCCGTTTTATTTTCCATGCAATGTCCTTTTTCCTAAGTTTAAGACTTTTTGTGAACTTTACTCATTAAAGATTAATAGCTTTTCCATTTGAAGTCTAAACATGGTTAATGTTGGGATCACTGCAGAAAAATTTCTTTTCTCCCCCTCGAATTAGCATTTACTTTGTGAAAACTTTTTGCACAATTTAATTCGAGAGATCGTAGAAGTTTTAAAAATGAGTTTTTGATCCGAATGATGAAGAAACATCTTATCCTTGAAGAATTGTGGTGAGATGTGCAAACTTCATGATTTTGTGAAAGTTTTCTCCCCCTCAAAACATGTTCCATTTTGACAATGTAAATCAAGATTTGTTTTACTGGAGGAACATAGTTTTGAAGATTAGAAGTTTGCACACGTATGCATATCATACGGATCCAAATTGCGAGAAGACGACTCTACTATAGCGAGAATGGTTGGAGCCGGTGCAAATGGATTGAAGAAAGCATTTCCGTCATAATCTGCAAGTGCGGGTACTTCTTGATTTTGTTGATCATCAGCTGTAACATTGTTTTTGGAAGGAGTTTGTTCTTCTGTTGTTGGAGAATCGATTGGAGGTGCATCTGCAGCAACGGTTGTTGTTGTAGATTCAGTTGTATCTTAATTGGAATAGTATCTAGTTGTGCAGCGGAAACAATAGATACATCTGAGCACGTTATTCGACATTCTCGGTGAACAGAGGAGCAAACAAAGTTTCCAAAATGTTGACGGGTGAGTGATAAAGGTTCAGCTGAAGGATCTGGGAACTTTAGATGGTTGGTTGCGGGTCCTAAGCGGTTGTACTCAGAAGCCATAACATTAAGCTCGGGTCCGAAACTGAGTTGTTCCGAAGCCATTCCTGTTGAATCTATAAAGAAAGAAAGAATAGACAAAACACAGAACATGGATCCCCAAGTGTAATTGGGTTCCAGATGTTAGAAGCATAAAGTTGTAGTGTCGATCATCTTCTTAACACTCGAACACACTATATCAATGATTTCCTTTCTCGCCTCAGGGTTAGATTATGTGGATTTCACATTAGTTTAGATTTTGTTGATCATCAGCTGTAACATTGTTTTTGGAAGGAGTTTGTTCTTCTATTGTTGGAGAATCGATTGGAGGTGCATCTGCAGCAACGGTTGTTGTTGTAGATTCAGTTGTATCTTAATTGGAATAGTATCTAGTTGTGCAGCGGAAACAATACATCTGAGCACGTTATTCGACGTTCTCGGTGAACAGAGGAGCAAACAAAGTTTCCAAAATGTTGACGGGTGAGTGATAAAGGTTCAGCTGAAGGATCTGGGAACTTTAGATGGTTGGTTGCGGGTCCTAAGCGGTTGTACTCAGAAGCCATAACATTAAGCTCGGGTCCGAAACTGAGTTGTTCCGAAGCCATTCCTGTTGAATCTGTAAAGAAAGAAAGAATAGACAAAACACAAAACATGGATCCCCAAGCGTAATTGGGGTTCCAGATGTTAGAAGCATAAAGTTGTAGTGTCGATCATCTTCTTAACACTCGAACACACTATATCAATGATTTCCTTTCTCGCCTCAGGGTTAGATTATGTGGATTTCACATTAGTTTTGGTGAAAATATCTAAAATCTTTCCAGTAGGAATCCACCTAAGACCAATCGTTTTGAAAATTCTACCCGTGGGTACCCACCTAAGCTTAGATCTAGGAGAAGTTTTCATTTTAGATGCAGCGGAATGAAATGTTGGAGCATCATTTGGTTGAGAAAACCTATGTCCTATATTGATCCACTTCTTAGATTTCTGAATTATGTCTTTTGGTTCAACGGGTTTGTTTGTCTTAGTCGATTGTGCCTTTGCAAGTGAATTTCCTTTTTGAAGATATTTTAAAGCACAGACATCATGATTATTTACGCAACTACTCTTAGATGCTAGCCAATTCCTATTAGTTTGTTGAGTACTCTTAGGTTTTGGTTTGCTACCACTAGTAGTGTTTTGCAATACAGTGGAAGGCATCACACGAGGTTTTGAACCTAGAATTCCGTCCTTTTGAAGTAGTGCCTTTTTCCTAGCCTTATCTAGATCATAGTTCTTGTACATCTCATTTTTGTCATAAGACTCTTTACTTTTAATGCTCGTTTTAGACATTATTTTTGAACTAATCCTAGATGAGCCAGGTATAATCATGTGTCGAGGTTTAGCAGAAACAGATGCATTTTCCTTAGGCCAGGAGTGTGGAGTGACTGGTTTTGTCAAATGATTTATCTCAACAACTTGGGGGGCAAAAAAAGATTTTGAAAATTTAGGTCGTTCAGATTTAAATGCAGTAGGTTGTCTAACCACTGATGGTTTTCTGATTATTTGAAGAGGTGGTTTTCCAAAGATTGATGGTTTTGCAAACTTGGTATCCACACTCTGGCCAGTCAATCTTTTTAATTTGTTTTGCAATGCAGCATTTGCGAACCCCTTTGCTTGAATTTGGCTTTTTAAAAGATCATTTTCCTTAACTAATGTATCCACACGTTTACATTGTTCATTCAAAAACTGACCATTTTTGCCCGAAGTTAGAGATTCGTTTTGCAATTTGAGTTCAAGTGAGATGCAATGTGCCTCAAGTTTTGAAAAATCTTTTTGAAACTGGGCAATGGTCTTTTTGAGAAGAATGTTTTCAGACTCAAGTGTTTGGTTTGATGTTTCAGTCATTTGATTATCAAGTAAGGGCTCAGACTCAAAACGTTTGTCTAGACATTGTACAACATTCTGGTCAACCTCTCCTTCATTACTGAAGTTAGGTTGCTCAGATTGTTGTTTTTCATTTGTAGGCATAATATGATCAACAGTAGATTGTACCTCAACCATTTGCTCTAGTTCTTTGTTGAAGTTGGGTTCTGTGTCATAGATGGGTATGATATTTTCCTCAACCATCTGTTCTTTGTCAAAGTTGGGCTCTGTGTCAAAGGAGGGTCTGATCTCTGCACAATCAGCATCTGTATCATTCCCTAATCTGCTGCTGTCATCTGACTGTTCTAATTCAGTCCCACTACTTTCCATGTCAACCAAACTAGCATCCAATGCTTTATCCGTATTAACCTTCCCTTCTTGAGTCTGCAACTTTCTTTCATTCACCCTTCTGTTATAATCTTTTTCGTGAAGTATTCTTTCTGCAATCATCTTCTCAATAGAATCCATTAGTTGGATCAGTATATCTTTGAAATTTTGAAAACCGAGTCGAGTGTATTCAAGAAAATACTTGCTTGTAATGAGAGATTCATCGTCCGAATATAACCTCGTACGGATGAATTGCTGAAACTGTTTCTTAAGTACACAAAAGGCAGCCGTGGATCCATTCTCATGAAGTTCTTCTTAGTTAAGTTAATCTTCAAGTTGATCCATGTTGAGGAACATCGTATGAGTGGAAATCTCAACGTCTTCACCAAAGAGTGATGGAAATGCCTGTTTGAATCCATACTCGGAACGAGTTCCTGCTAAGTCTTTGTTTGAGAGGACCTTAAGGTGTGAATGAAGTAATCTAAAAGATGCCATGCATTTCTCTTTGTTTAATTTCACAAATGGATCTTCAGAATCATCTGTTGCATGTGTATCGTACACTGGGTTTGTATCATCCATGTGAAGTTCATGCATGCTTGCCATTAACATCACATCTGCTGTATTGACCTCTAAGTCTTCATATTCATCATCAGATGGAATATCTGCCATAAAACTTTGCAAAACAGCATAGAGATTACCCCCTTCATCAATGTCATCAGTTTGTGCCACAAATGCCATACTTGGTTCAATAAGATCTTCTTCATCATCGGAATCTTCCATTGTGTTTAAGCATTCTAAAGTTGTAGTCATTGAGCCGTTGCCTTTTTCAGTATATTCTTGTCCAAGCTTCACTAGATTTTGCAGAAGAGATTGCATATGTTCATTTAGTGTAGCAGGATGGTACTGAGGAATAAAGATCGGCTCGGGTGCATTTGGAGGATTGAAGAAGAGACCAGTTGAAGTGTAAATTAAGGATCCATGGTCAACAGTTGGGGGATGGTGGAGCAGGGAGAATGGTCTTCAGTGGATTCATGCTTAAAAAAGATTCGAGAATTTGTTTCATTCTGATGTGATGAAGTTCTTCTTTACGATGCATAGCTTCAAGATAATCCCACATGTCATGAGCACTTGCTTGATAGACCATATTCATGTAAATTAAATTGGGAAGAGCTAACGTGATGATGAATGCAGCCTCTTTGTCAGCAGTGTACTGAGCAAGTTCAGTATCATTCAAATCTGCAGCAGTTTGTAGTCTATGATCCCTGATTTGATTGAGTCAGCAAGAAATATCATTTTGTATGGACCATCACGGATGGATTTAAGCATGAGATCTGCATCAGGACGATTTGTAAACCATAGTATAAATCTTCGTTTCCAATCAGTGTAGGTTCCTAGGAGTAACATGGGAGGCCTTGATTCATTGCCAAAGAGTAGAACATCACGAATGTTGGACATATGGATGAAGGAGCTGTGACTTTGTTCATTCATAAGCGACCTTGATTTATACATTTTCTCTCCCCCGTGATTGTTGCGATGTAATCGGAATAATCAAACTAAAATGTGTAAAGCTGATATATGACACACAAGGTCGATACAGTGAATTCTAATTTCCCTCCAAAAATTGAATCTGAAAATTTTCTCACCTAGAATTTGAAATTCACCATAAAATGCAATTCTAATGTCACTAGAAAACTTTGAGTTTTAAAAATTTTGACGCCAAATTTCACTGAAAGAGTTAGAGGATATTAGAAAGAAAAACTTGTGTAGTTGATCTTGAAGAAGAAAGATGAACTTGTGTATATGATGGATCTTATAGAAGATATAGAAGAATGTCTTTGTCGAAACTTGATGAATACAAAATTCTCGAAATTTTTGTCTTCAGAAATATTCTCGAAAATTAGGTCATCCAGAAAACTTCTCGATAATAAATCCTCGATAAACAATCCTCGATAAAAAATCCTCGATAAAAGTCCTCGATAACTGGTGCTCTTCAAAAGTTTTCGAAAATTTGGCAGTCTAAAAATTTTTGAAAATTGTGAGTTTATCGAGAATTTTTATAGCAAGTTTTCGAAAATTGTGGAGATAACCAAAACTGTAAAGTTTTCAAAAACTTTGAAAAAGATTTCAAAAACATTGAAATTATCGAGAACTTTTGTGAAGTTTTCGAAAATTATTCAATATTTTCGAAAATTTTCAGAATTTCGAAAATTCAAGCCCCAAAACTTTCTAAATCGTACAATTAAGAAAGTATCCAATAAGTCGAAGTGTTTTCTTTCTTATACAAGAGAGAAAAGCACTGAGTAAGCAACGGTAACACGTCAGGATGAACAGGGTGAATTCTCGATAATTAGGGTTTTGGGTTCTCGATAACAAGTACAAATAATGGGCAGATTTTTGTTTTTGTTAAAAGCACACCAAGAACAAGTTTTTAATCCAAGATTCTTGTACAACTATCTTTAAAACAATGAAATCTTAAAGAAAGTTGCAAACTTGACAAATTTTTCAAAAATTTAAAAAATTCTCGAAAAATAGTACAAATTTCGAATCTTTGATTTTTTGAGAAAAAGTTTGAAACTTTTTGTTTTTAATGATTTATAGCACAAGTATGTAAACAAATATGTGATAGAAACCACGAAACAAACAAAAAAGAACAAAATTTTCGAAAAAATACGAGACTAAAAAATGGTTTTTGGTTCGAAATAAACAAAAAACAATCTTCCACACCTTCTTCTAGCTCTGATACCACTTGTTAGGTCCTAAGTTTATGAATACACAAGTATATTTTAGAGAAAGAAAGTTAGAGAGAGAAAGAGAGAGAAAGAGAGGATGGAAGGAACTATGTGTAAATGAGAAAGATGAAAATAATATAGAACCAACAACCTCAAATGAGGTTTTACATAGTTTATATAGGAGAGAAAGCTAGGGCTTCCTTCCTTTCTTATTCTAATGGGCTTTACAAGGCCCATGGACATTAACATAACTACATAACATTAAGTAAATAAACATAAGCAACCTATTACAAAATAATAATGACCGACACTTGATAATACGTGAAATGTGATCCTAACAGTAATGACCTAGGATACTTAGGATATGCCTTATAACCCTTAGAATAGCCTTGATCATTTTCATTTAGAAGTTTTCATTTCAAAACCCTAATTTTAGGTAATTATGTGTTTTTGTGCTAAATTGCCTTATTATGTGCTATAATCTGGTTTAGGAGACTTAGTTAAGTATATATTAGCTAAACATAAGCTAGGAAACTCTTTTGTTTCATAAAAATATAATTTACAAGTTAAAAGGACTAGTTTTGCAAATGTTTTCATGCATATGGGTATATATGGTAACTTTCTAAAAATATGAAGTCCATGGACTATTTTTTACATTTCTTAGAAGTTATAAGTATAAGGACCCTTTTTGCAAAGTTCTAAAACCTTAGGATAGAAAGTAAAATAAGTTATAAACTTATAAGGACTAGTTTTGCAAATATTGTTAAGTTAAGGGCATAAAGGGTAAATATTAAAAGTTAGTATAGTTTAAGGACCATTTCTGTCATTTCTCTAAAATATATAAGTATAGGGACTAAATGTGCAAAAGATAGAAAGTTAAATGCTTAATATGTATATATTTAAAAGTATAGGGTAGAAAGTGTAAGTATGCAAACTTGAAGGGTATAAACGGATTATTTTCATATAATGATCAAAAACCTATTTTTAGTTAACAACATAACACAATACTAGGGAGCTTCATGTGAGGGGTTTCATTTGGGTATTCGTTTTGACGAGTTTGCTGGGTTTACGATTTAAAGTGCCCTGGCTCCACAAACGTTTACTACATGACCTCTGGATTATGATGGCCTGAACGGTGTTATGTTATATCTAATATCTAATAACAACATGACACAATACTAGGGAGCTTCATGTGAAGAATATGTACTTCTGAATTATGATGGCCTGAACGATATTATGTTAAGTAACATAATACAATACTAGGGAGCTTCATGTGTGGAGTATGTATTTCTGGATTATGATGGCCCGAACGGTGTTATGTTATATTTAGAAACCCTAAGAGTGATTACTTGAAAACTTAAAAAACTAAACTAGGACTTGACATACACACACCTACACTACCCCCAGGATACGTGAGTGAGCTGTCTAAACCCTTACCCTACTTACTTTAGACTCAGGTGAGTTTTCATTGCCTCACTATTTTAAATTCTTTACAACCTTGTGAGTGGGATACATGCTTTAAATCGAATACAAGTCTTTTTCTTTGGTTGTTGCACGAGTAAACTACTTGCCACCACTACATATCTAAATTCATGAATCTAATCACTTGCGAGTGAACGCGAATATAATTGATAGATCTATTGGAGTTTGACAACTCCCGTTGGTTTGCCTCTCTATGGGGGTTACCAATAAGTATTATATTTGAACCTTCTGAAGGGTTGACTTTGGCAAGTTATCCTTCCCGTCCCATCATGGTTTGGTCTGCAGACCCCTTGATCTGGACTGTTAACGTGTGGTTCATGAGCTTAGTGCAACATAACCTCTATCACTTAACTTTTCCACACATAGGGTTTAAACTGAACCCTGTGGAACTTGTATTCACTCTATATCTACTAAACCTATGTCTCTCACTCAACCTTAGTGTTGACTTTTAAGCATGTTATCCTAGGTAATTGAGCTCTTTAGAAACCCTAGCATGGAGAAGTACTGGACATGAGGACGTCC
Organism: Artemisia annua; assembly: GCA_014162995.1. Classification (NCBI taxonomy): domain Eukaryota; kingdom Viridiplantae; phylum Streptophyta; class Magnoliopsida; order Asterales; family Asteraceae; genus Artemisia; species Artemisia annua. Next base: position 72,806 of record LBNU01003386.1, read on the forward strand.
ATAATAGTTATCATTCATCTGTTTTTGCTTTAAAACGTATCTTAGAGACCTCTTTTTTTGTAAAAGTATATCTTTTACTGTAAAAACTCTGATGAATAAATGAATGATAACACCTTTTTCAAAAACGTCTCTTTTCGAGTCGTTTTCTATTATCTTGTCTTTGTTTCCATGAAGTAATACCCCAGACCTAACATCCGCTACGGTCTATGAAAATGGGGGTGTTACAGATTGGTACCAGAGCCTTGGTTATAGAGAACAAAAGGATTTTTCCTAAACTATAAATATTTTTTCTAAAAAGTCCTCTGTGCCACTAGAATCCCCGAACTTGCCTTTAGACTCCCAACTAACCTTTAGACTCCCAACTTGCCTTTAGGTTAGATTCCCCGAATTGTCTTTAGGATAAATTCCTCACTATTGCCTCTAAGTTAGATTCCCCACTATTGCTATTGCCTTTAGGGTATAATATAGGTTAAGTATATGCTAAGATACTTTTCCCGGGTATTACAGTTAGATATGTCTTCCTTTAACAATTCTATCATCGTGTTTGACACCGATGATGAGGATACCTCATCAGATTGTTATGAGTATACCCCGGCTACCCCTACTTACTCATATTCTGGTTCTAATTCTCCGGAAGAATTAGCCCATGATGTCTTAGTTGCCTTAGCTTTAGAACCCTCCCCGAATGATCCCTATATGCAAGCATATAATGGTTATATGCAAGCATATGGTGGTGATATTCCTATCGTACCTACTTTAACTCATACCCCATCTATACCTCACTATACTAGTCAAGATTGCTATTTTCCCGAAGCAGTTTCCCCTCCTCGTAAGAAATTACGTATTATACCACCCTCGCCTCCCCCTAGGTTTGAAATAGGAAGTAGTTATTATAAAACACCTTTAGAAAGACATGAAGAACAAATAGAGGATATACTTAGTCACTTAGATAAGTTATCCTTAGGACGTATCGAGGAAGTAGAAAATAAGATTAGTGACTTTGGAAAAGGTAGAGTGATAATTCAAAAAGACTATACTAGGTTAGAAAATGAACTAGAGAAAACTCGTAGCCAAATTTTTAAGTTACAAACAAAGTATGAAGGACACTCTGATGAAGTAGTTACAGCTCATGTTAGACTTTCCACTATAGAAATGATCATCGAAGATATTAGAGATAGTCATAATTCTGATATAAGGGATCTGTTAGAAGCAATCCAGGAACTTAAGAACAACAAAGGATCAAACTAGTAAGGTTATAGAATTCGTTATATAGGTAGTCTAATAGGTAGTATGTGTGTAGTTTTCACCCTGTAAGATATAGGAATAAGTTGTTATAAAATTATAGTTTGCCTATACTTAGTGACGTATCTCGCATTAAAATCCCCTATGCCTTATATCTTAGTAATCACTATAGGCCTACCTTAGGTTTTAAAGAACTCAAGGTCATTAGGAATTTTAAAAACTAGTAATTCTACTTAGGAACACTAAAACTTATAACAATTATAATCCCTTAGGATAGTATCACTATGCCTTTAGACGGGGGAAACGAGCTTCCGAGGAATATAGTAAATCTTATTAGGAAATCCGTCCTTTTAGTATTAGGATTCCCTATACTCTATTTCTCCCGTATCAGGCAATGTTCTAAGAGTTATAACTTGTATCTTCCGTCTCTACGAAAGTTTCTATTAGTTAGAACTTGCAAGAATGTCTAATTGGAAATGACATTATTCTTAACCTATCTTATCTTGCGAACGTCTATAGAATGGCATGTACGAGATCGACTACTCCTATTACTCTCGCCATGACTCAGGAAGCCATCCGGCAACTAGTTGCTGACAGTGTGACTGCGGCACTAGAAGCTAGGAATGCTAACATGGCTAGAAACCCCGAAATTCCTGTAGTGAAGAAGAGTAACTACAAGGAATTTATGAGCTGTCAGCCCTTCAATTTCAAGGGGACAGAAGGGGCCATAGGATTGATTCACTAGTTTGAGAGGTGTGAATCAGTATGCTACCGTAGTAACTGTACTGAGGATTGTAGAGTTAAGTTTGCTACCGGTACTCTTACCGAAGAAGCTTTGTCCTGGTGGAACTCGTATGCTCAGCCAATAGGAATTGAGGAGGCATACAAGTTAACCTTGACTGAATTTAAAAAGCTTATGATTAAGAAATACTGCCCTCGAACGGAAGTCAAGAAAATGGAGGATGAATTTTATAACTTGACTGTAAAGGGGAACAATGTCAAAACTTATATTATGAGATTTCAGGAATTGGTAACTTTTGTGTCCCACAATGGTGTCAACTACTGAAAAGACAATAGAAGTTTTCATCGGAGGTTTGCCCCGGAGTATCGAAGGGAATGTTACTGCCTCTAAACCGCAAGATTTAGAGGAAGCCATTAACATTACTTTGAGGTTAATGGATCAAGTAACAAAGCACAACACTGTGCCAACGCCCAATGATAATAAACGAAAGTTCCACGATGGGAGAGCTTTTGGCAATACTCGTAACAACAATAGTGATCAATGAACTAACCCCTATCCTCAACCAAACCCAAGGCAAGAGAATGCTAGAGCTTATGCCGCCACTCCAAATGAGGGAAGTGGTTATGCTGGGAAAGCCCCTCTGTGTAAGAAATGCAATTGGCATCACAGAGGGCCTTGTTTCATCAAATGTAACATATGTAACAAGGTGGGCCATTAGGCAAAGGATTGCAGGCACAAAGGACCAGCCACTGGGGGTAATCCGCCACCAGTAACGGTCATTTGTCATGCTTGCGGAGAAAAGGGACACAATTCAAGTAGATGTCCAAAGAAAAATACTGATGGTGCCCAGGGTAGAGCCTATATGTTGAGGAATAGGAATGATCCGCAAGATCCGAACGTAGTCACGGGTAAGTTTCTCTTAAACCATCATCTAGTTAGAGTACTATTTGATTCTGGAGCCGATAGGAGTTTCGTATCTATACCCTTTGCCTCTAGACTTAGGATCAAACACATAGCAAGGAGCCAATATGTCTCCCTTGCGATCTGACACCATCCGGTTGGTGTAAAGCAGATGTACATTTCATGGACTTCGTTTCGAAGATCCAAACCAACATCTCAAGGATTTCCTTAAAATCGTTGACTCCATAGACCTTGATGTTACCCCTCAAGAGACGATACGGTTGCGTCTCTTCCAATTCTCTCTACGTGACCAAGCTAGTAAATGGCTTGAGCGTTTACCCGCGGGATCCATCACCTCTTGGGATGATCTCACTTCTCGCTTCCTCGCTCAATTTTTCCCACCGGGGAGAACTACCAACCTAAGGAATGACATCTTGATGTTCCAACAACGTCAAGGTGAAACTCTTTACGAAGCGTGGACTCGTTTCAAGGACTTACTCCAAAAAGTCCCTCATCATGGCATTGATCTTTCGCTCGAAGTCCAAATTTTCTACGATCATGTCGATTACCTCACCAAACGTGCCATTGATCAAGTGGCTGGCGGCAAATTGCGAGAGAAGGACGCTAAGGAAGCATGGGACATCCCTATGATGCGACCACGATAGTCAAAGCAATTTCGTCACCAGACAAGGTCTCTCATCTCTTCGAGGAGAACCTTTGTGAACTTGAGAAAAGGGTCGACTACCTACTTGAGAAACAAAAGAGGACCTTAAGTTCCAATCAAGCGACGGTTAACTCTATCCCAAGCAAGAAACCAGCACCTCTATCCAAGTCACCTCTTAGAGTGAATGCGGAATCTTTTCAAAAATATGCTCGACATTCTTTGCCTCCCCGTGACCTTAGCCCAGAATTTGAAACTCGAATGACAGAATATATGTCGGCACATTCTAAGAGACTGCCAAAATTTGAAGAAGCCGTCTATAGACAGAGGGAAAAAATGCAAGAGAAAATGTTTGTAATGATGAGTCTATCAAAGGAGTATACAAAGATGAAAACTCCCGAAAAGGTACTTGTAAGAAAAGAGAGCGACACTTCCTTCACCAAATTTTTCAATAGCATATCCATTGTCCATGAAAACAAGGAGAATGAAGGACAAGTGAAGAATGAGGAAGATGGTGATGAAGTCAATTTGAACGCAATTGATGATGGTAAGGGCAATAAAGTCGTCAATAATGCATCATGTTCGAATAAGGGAAAGAAGACCGCCCACAATGAACACATAATGTAGGAACCACCAAATTCTCAACCCTTAGGATAGTATCTGAAACACGACATTAATGAGAACACTATAAATAGTTAGATAAGAAATAATAAATCACAAAAGGGCTCTAAAGGAAAAATAGATGAATATGATACGTTACCCGCAGGACCAGTATACGAGAGCCTTCTTAAGCTGAGAGTGACTAAAAAGCAGATGGTTTATGGGAATTTCAAGATACCGTGTGGCATAGGAGATCTAAAATATTTGGATGCTTTAGCCAAACAAGGCTCTGAGGTGAACCTGATGCCCCTATCAATCTATGTCCAGTTAACTAACAAAATGCCGGCTACTACCCACGCTAGGATTTCGTTTGTAAATCACTCATATGTGTATCCTTTAGGAATAGTAGAAGATTTGGAAAATTTCTGGAAAATTTTAATATGTGTATCTTATTTCCAGGCATTACAACCTGACGACGTCAGGTACTGTATCTACATAATTTTCCATGTTTTGTTTTTCTGCTGGAAATCATATAAGTTTGAAAAAAAATTAATTTTAAAATGCCAGGTCTGTAAACATTTATTTTGCAAGCATTATATATTACATCGCTTTCTAGGATTTAAACTTTATGTAGATTTTACCACCGATTTTATGCGAGATTTTTGTGTTTGTTTTCTTAGTTTTTTACAAGTTATATTGGACAATAAGATGATTTATATTTCAGGAGTGAAGCTTATCATGTTCGTTTTCTTGGAGGAAGATTTAACCATGTTTCCACATCGTCCATGCCGAGCGAATCAGGGGAGTATTAGTTTCTTTCATTCTCTTTTATCTTTACTTTTATACTTTTTTTGGAACATTGGGGATAATGTTCGGTTTAAGTATAGGGAGTGTGAATTGGGATACCTTAGAAACTATAACTCCACTTGATTTTTGTTTTGTTTTAGAGTAAATGTGTAATGGAACTAAGAGAAATACTTGTTAGGGTAATTTTGACACCAAATTTAAATTTTTTTGCAACATATCGGAGTAAAACTTAAGTCTTAATAAGCGTCTCAAGGATAGGAACTATATTCCTAGCACAAAAACCGTACTACTCAAAAAATTTCCACCCCAAATATGTGAGGTTTGCCTTTAGAGTTTTAGGAAAAAGCATTCATCTTTAATGTTTACGAGTGTACCGATAGTATTTAGATTCTAGAACTTGCGTTTGTGATGCATCCCGACACCGCTAGTGAGACTACATTCGTGTAGTTAGGATTTGCTATATGATAAGAGGCATTATGATAACCCTTTGTTTTAAACCTGTTTTACAATTACATTGATCACATTGCTCAAGTAATTCTCCCACATCCTTGCAATGTACTCATTTTTAGTACACGATACCCCTAGTACACCCCTCAAAGCCTATCTTTTTCGTTTCTAACTTTAAGAATATTACTTAAAGGAAGAATTTGTTACAATCCACCCCCAAATGTACACTCATATGCCTTAGACTACCTTGTATGCACTCATATTTAGTGCATATTGTTACATGTTTAAACCCTTTGTTAATTGTCTAATTGATTACATGGTTGCTAAGTCGAGTCATATCTTGTACATATAGATTTGGGATGATTGGGAGTCATGAGTAAACGTACTAGTCGATACAAAGTGAAAGGGAAATCATGAACCCTTATATACGTTAACGTTTTAGAGTACTCCAAGTGTTTTAATTTTCTTGATTCGAGTCTTTAGTTTAAATTATGTAAAAGTTCATGTGATATAGGGAGGAAACGAGCTCCCTATGATGTATTATTTTGGATGGTAGGGCAACAGTGTATGAAAAAAAATATAGAAAAAGAAAAGTGGAAAAAACATACAGACTACCATCCGCGTCTTTTATTTATGATTAAGTCAAAATAGTGTCTTGAAAAATACCGAAAAGAGTTGTAGTTAGTTTAAGTTGAGTCGACTCTTGGCTTAGCAACGCCTCTTTGTACATGTAATTGACCAAGACAATTGACTTGCCACCAGTAAAATATCCCCTTATCCAAAAAATCGTGTTTTCCATACCCTTACACCTAACGTTATAACCCATTAAAAGACCTCTTTGATAGTTTATCCTAGGTGCTTACGCCAAAGTGGTGGAGGTTTGATCCTTTTCCAAGCCTATGGTAATCTATGTGCTATGACATGTAGTGAGTGATATTTTCCCATTTCCATATGTGATATATATAACTTTATAATACCTGAGAGATGTGAGAATCCAAACACTTAATGTGAGGTGCTAGTGTATACTTTTCGTCCTTGTTTTGACTAAGGTAGAACGATTGCATGTTGGAATTACTTTTATATTAATGTTAAATGATCCCTAACTTGTAAATTGATTAGAATAAAAGCTCATTCGCTTGAGGACAAGCAAATCCCATGTGTAGGGATATTTTATAAGGATTTATTTGATACGTTTTTAAGGGGTCATTTAATCCTTAAATCGTGTTTATATGATTAAATATGGCCTCTCGTTTCTTTTCTCATTTTAGGTACTTGGGACGTGATTTCTGGAATTTGGAGCATTTTGGACATTTTTGGGCTAAAAAGTGAAGAAAACAGCAAAGTCGTGAAAAATCTGTCAGGAAATGCACCTGATGGTGTCACGCCTTAATTGGTGACACCGTCACTTGAAGATCATGGAGCTGGAAATCTTACACATGACGCTCTAGAGAACTTTTGAAGGATTTACACCTGATAGCGTCAGGTGTAATTACAAGTAGGCCGTCTAGGGTTAACTTAAAGAGTGACGGCCCAGAAAACTTAGAGAGTGACGACGTCAGAATCCTAGCTGACGACGTCAGAGGTTATAGAGTGACGACGTCAGAAGGTCGACTTGCACAAGCAGAAACCCTAAACGCGGCGGTCTGACGGTGTCAGGGTTTATAACCTGACACCGTCAGCTTTGTAAATCTATATACACTTTTCGATTTTTCATTCATTAGTGTGAAACTTTGGAGACATAAACCCTAGTACGATTTTCACAGCCTTTTTTAGGGTTTTTATACCCTCTTTTCTTCCATGTTCAATTGAAGTTAAGTTTTCTTTTAATCATTCAATATGTCTATGTGTTGTTTGATTACTTGTTTATCTTTTCTTCCCTTTAACATGCTAGCTTAAGTTTATTAGTGTTTGCTTAGATGTAATGAAACCTCGTTATTGATTGTTGATAAGTTGTCTATTGTTTAGTTGATTGCTTCACGTTAGGTTAAGAAAACTGGCTAACCTCAATTGTGTAACAAGCTTGAACGTCTTAAAAACCGTAATCGTATGTGCGCTATGGTTTTTCTCATTGTATTTAATGCATGAATTGATGTTAGTGATTCTATAATAGGGTACTTAACGTGCGATCATAGGAGAAATTGATATTCATAGAGTTGGGGAAGTTAGCACACCCCCACGGCTGGTATTAAGGAATACAACGCTTCAACTAAAACAATTGCACTGTGACATTCAACGAATCAATAAAAGATAACTAGGGAGTAATTATATCTAAGTAAACACGTTTGTCTCATTATAAGAAGTCCACCACTTTTACTTTTCTTGTTATTTTATTTTTGTCATTAGTTTAATTATTAGCTTTGGGTTAGTTGGCTAGCAACTAATTCCGCCCACTCCTTCAAAACCGAGATTTTAATTGCTTTTGTAAAACATAAAAATACAAAAAGAATCATCCCTCACCTTTAGGCTTAAATTGACATACAGTTCAACCTAACGACACTATTCCCCAAGAGAACGATCAATCCCCCGGATATACCTATACTGCACTACAACGACCAGGTACACTGCCTGGAGGATTGCAAGCTTCTCAAGATCCCTTGAGAAGTAAAACCTTTTGTGAGGTCGCAATCCTCGCATCAGATGGATTTTTCCTTCCTAATTTCTTCTTGAAGAGCATGGTTAAGTTTTACAAGTTCAGAGTTTTGAATTTGAAGTGTAACACTTTCAAGTTTGGCTTGTTTTAACGCAAGAAGTCCACCTCGACACTTTTTTAGTTCAAAACCAGTTCTGTTATATTTTGAAAACAAATTTAATCTTTGCTCTTCAACATACTTAAGATCTACACTAATGTAGTTAAAATAGGATTGCCAATTTGAGTTTTCATCCATAGATAGTAATGTGTTTACCTTTTTCATGGTAATGTTGACCCACTCTCCATTTCTGGCATGACTTATTCCAACAGCTAGCTTGTCTTCTTCTGAAAGTGCCATTAGAGCACTGACAAGAACTTGTTCATCATCTAAGGTCACTGGTTTCCTCATCCAAATCAAATGTTTAAGCAACAAGCCCTTTGTTTTTAGTCTGAGACGGTTTTGTGACTTGTGTGGTTTGAGAAGGTGAGTGAATAGCCTCAAGAAGGGCAAGTTTAGCTTTTGCTTTTCTATACTTGGCTTCAAAATCTTTTTGTCCTTCATTTTTGTTTTGAAACTGTTGAAGAGACTGGAGCATTTTGGGTTGAAACTTGCTAGTTCAAGAAGGAGAACTTTTTCCAGAAAATTTGTATGAGGGGTCTATGGTTGTTTTTGAAAAACAATCTTTTGCAAAGTAACCTCTTTTGCCACATTTAAAACACTCAGTGTGTGAAAACGTAGAGGGGGGGTGAATACGTTACCGTTTAAAAACTATATATGACTTGTTGTATCAAATGTCCATTTTAGCTTGTTGTAATATGAAAGATGTTGCTTGTAGTTTATGACCAACATAACTTGAAACATGTTATCACACAAGTACAATCAACAAGTCACAACACAAGCAATCACATCATGCAAACATCAAAGTAACGCAATAAGTAAAAGGAAAGGCAAACCGTTCACAACACGAGTATTAATCGTGGTTCGGCTACAAGGACTCTTTTCCTTGCCCTACGTCCACGCCCCGAGTATCCAACTCGAGAGTTACTTCACTAGATCAACAATCTCCCTTCTCGGCGGAGAAAACCTTACACGTCGCTTACAAGTTTACCGACACTAAGCTAGATGTCGAGTTCTTTTACAAGGGTACAACCACTCCCGTCGTCGCTTATACAAATTACCGACACTAAGCTAGATGTCGATTCTTTACCAAGGGTACAACCACTCCCGCTATGTTTGTGGCCCAACATAAAAACCTTGTGTTTTATGGCACAAACACATAAACCATCTAATCTATGTTGAGAAGATACAAAGGATGATCCATGACATAAAAGTCTAATGGATATGCATGCCTAATCTACATGAACTTCTTGAATAAGAAGTCTTCAACCATTGAAGATGTCAAGTGCCCTTGAATCTTCATATGTTGGAATGCTTTGATGAATGACGACTTCAAGATCTTGTAACCTTCTTGGTTTGATCATGAAGTATCATATGCTTACAACAAGATGAATGTTAGCAACATTATATCATTATGTAAAGGGTGATCACATGTTTTCTACTTATCTGATGTGTTGTGGATTTTCATCAAGTTTGCAAGTAAACCATAAACTCCTATTTATAGGCAAACTTAACAAAGGGGTTTTCAAAACCAGTTCAAATAACTAACAAAGGATAAACATGTTCCAAAACCATGTTCAAGATTATCTAAGTCAACACCACTATATGTCAATCAGACATCTCTTACAAGATTTAATGATAAGACAAGACATATGCATATATTGGAAACTAATGTGACAAGACATTATGCATATTAACAAGGACAAGACTATGACACATCTTCCAAGTTCTTTGACCAATTTTTTTCCAAAAGATGTTTCCAAAGTCAAGTACAAACTGTGGAACACCATCTTAAATGATCATGACAAACATTTTTCGTTTGGGGGCTCTAACATGTTCTTGATCTTCTTCGTTCCATGTGCTTAAGTAAAGGACATAAAATGTGTAATCAACAAAAATATATAAATTTTAAAATAAATAGATTATAGAAACGAAACTAAGTATTATATAAATATTTTTGATAAAACAAAAACCATAGGAAATGCAAACTGATAACTCATTTTCTTTAATATAACGGAAAATATGATTGATGCTTTAACTTGAAAACCAAGATTCTAAAGTCAAAATTGTTGGGAGGTTATTGGAGCCAGAACAGAGTAAGATAATCAAAGCCTAGCTACGTACCAATTAAGGTACCGGGATATCCTTGGAATCGTGTTATCACTTTCCAAAGTAAACTATTCGACCCTAATGCCTGTATCAGATAATATGTGTTTTACGCTTTCACATTTTTGTACGTTTTTATAGTATTCACCCGTTTTCTTTATGTTTTCGTTCGTTTTCTTATGTTTCTGGAATATGACAAGTTGATATCTTGATTCTTTTGATTTCTGAATATCACTTGTGATTTTCTTATGTTTTCACGTTTATACTTTTTTCATACGTTTATTACAATGATATTCAGAGTATCATTTGATTCAGAAATCACTTGTTGATATTAAAGTATCACTTGTGTATTTCAGAGTATCACTTGGGATATTTCTGATATACAAATATATCCACTTTTATATTCTGAATATCATTTGGGTACTCAGATATCCTTGTGATATTCGAAATTAAAGAATGTCACATGTGTTATTTCAAAAATCATTGTTGTTATTACAATTCATGGAATATCACAAATCATTTGCGTCTCGAATGTCACTTGTGATTTCAGAAATCAATATCACATGTGATATTTAATCACCTGTGATTTCGAATATCCCTGTGATATTCAAAAATTCCTTGTGATATTCCGAATATGAAAATGTTAAGAATGGCAACATTGAACGAACGAGAACGAATGACGACGGAAATATAAAAACGGATGAATATGCATGAACGGGATTGAAAATATGAAAGCATAAAAACACGTATGAAAAAGGAAGAATGTATGAAAAATAGGACGAAACGGAAGAAAACGGTGTGAAATGGACGAAATGAGAAACGACGAAAATGCAGGGAAACGATGGATATGTATTGAAGGACAAGTTATAAGCGTAAAAAGTATAAACCCGGTGAAACCGTAATGAATAACTACTTTGGGATATATGGCACAACCGATGATACCGTTGTTATTGAATGTAGGCAAACCAGCGATGAAACGTATAATCCCTGTAGACGAGGATCGATACTTAATGTATAATGGTTGATTTCTTGATGGAATGTGTTATTCATGATGTATATAGAATTT
>LBNU01003386.1:84202-134231 GCA_014162995.1 Artemisia annua
GTTGTAGCATACGATGACTCGAGACGTTGAGAGGTGTTGAATGTTTGTTGAGACAAAGTATGATTACAAGTAACTTGTACATTTTACGTTATGTATCAAGTTATACGTTTGTCATCAATCAAAACAAACAAGACTGTATAGATTAAATATCGTAATATTTGCACTAACACAACAGGTGCTGATAACAACAGACAGAAAAATGATTTCGGATCCCATGGAAGTATTCAACGTTTCACACGTGTTCCTGAAGGTAAACTTGAATGCAACTGTATTTGCATTTGACGCTATATAAATTCATACGTGCATACATGATTGCACCCAACAATGCGGCTGTTTTTTTATATTTTAAAGCACAGATGCAGTTCGCTATTCTATTTATCTGGTAGCTATTGGTGACAACCAACAACAAGACGATAATATTTCTAATGTAAATATTGAAACTGTGAACTCTATGGATGAAGGTTACTAAACCCATTTACATTTACATAATGTCTTTGCCACTATTTATATGAATTTTTTCTAGAGGTTCTTTCACATGCCAAAAGGCAAGTCTAATATATTTCTGGACCATGTTCCTTCGATGCAAGACTTATACGACAATAGTATTGATAGCAATGTGTATGAGAATTTGTTGTAAAAAACACCCCGCGGCAACGCGCAGGTTTAAAACCTCGTTTATTTTTATAATATATATATATATATATATATATATATATATATATATATATATATATATATATATATATATATATATATATATATATATATATATATATATATATATATATATATATATATATATATATATATAAAATAAATAAATAAAGTTGCATGATCTTGCGTAGTAGAAAATACTCCCTTAGGGGTTGTTTACTTTTTTCTTAGCTAAGGGTCCTATGGGTCCCACGTCTATCTAAGCCTCTTGTTGGGGAGGATATGAATTTTCATCCCTTGTGGATATAGACCTAATAAAGGATTTTTATGGGCCACATCTACAAAAGTAATAATATTAAATGGTTGGTGGGTCCAATCCCGGAAAAAAAGAAAAAGAAACAGCCTCTTAGTCTTATTACCACTACAAAACATAGGTATTCAAGTACATTCTTAGGGCCCGTTTGGTATGTGGGTTTTCATTGGGTTTGAGATTTAATTAATGCAAATCCAATTTTTGATTGAACTTTGTGGATTAGAATTTGGGAGTGAGACCCACCAATATGAGGTTGTGTAAAAGTTTGGGGCATGGATAGGTTTTGTGAATTTTGTAGGACCAACTACCCTTTATTTATGTCTCTTTCTATTTTTTTCATTTGTTTAGCTTTATAAAAATATAATTTTGAATTAAAATTCATTTGTTATTTTTAAAAACTAATATTATTAATTAAATATATTATTTTCTCTCTTATATACGTAACAAATCTAACTTCAAATTCTAATTCTAATTTAAATTTAAATCGAAATCCTAATCCTAAACGCATCTACAAACCAAACGGACCCTAGTTTAGAGTAACACTTATTTAACAAAACCAAACAATATAAAAAGTACTGTTAGACGATAAATATTACCCGAACTTCTAATAAGTACTCGTGTATAAATTACTAATCAGTCTATTAGTATATACTTAAACATTGAATAACGACTAATACATAAGTCACCTTTTTTATTATAATATTCACTGGGTAAAAGTTAAATCCATATTTAATACGAAGTCATGAAGTAGACACACAAATACACAATAAACATAAAAAGGAATCAGTTTTGTGACAAATAACGCCAAACACCCCCCTTATATCTCTCTTTTTCCTCTCATTTCATTACCTCACCTCACCACATCATATGAATCGAAGAAGAGAATCATCAACCAACAACCATCTCCTCCTCTTCCTCTTCTTCTTCACTTAAAAAAAAACATTTATATCTCTTATCCTAATTCCCAAACACCCCCCAATCTCATCACCAACACTCATATCTCATATCTCACACATCTCAAAACCCTAAAATTTTATAAAAAAAAAAATTTATAAAAAATCACAAAAAATTTATAAAAAAAAAATAAAAAAAAATGAAACCTATCCAACCACCACCGCCAACCACCGCCTCAGCCGCCTCACCTAACCACCGTCCCCGCCGCCGCCCGGACCTAACCCTCCCCCTACCCCACCGCGAACCACCGCATCCAATCGCCGTCCCTCTCCCTCTCCCACCGCCGTCATCCACCACAAACTCCTCCTCCTCATCCAACTCCTCCACCTCATCAACCGCCGCCACCCACCGCAAAGAAAGCGTAAACCTCTCCGACCTCAACCGCATGAACCGCATCGGATCCGGCAGCGGCGGCACCGTCTACAAAGTCATCCACCGCACCACCGGAAAACTCTACGCCTTAAAAGTAATCTACGGCAACCACGAAGACGACGTCCGCCGTCAGATCTGCCGAGAAATTGAAATCTTACGAGACGTTGACAATCAAAATATCGTGAAATGTCACGATATGTACGATCACGCTGGGGAGATTCAAGTTCTACTAGAATACATGGATGGTGGCTCATTAGAAGGGACCCACATATCTCATGAACCTAGTTTGTCGGATCTGACACGACAGGTATTATCTGGTATTTATTATTTGCATCGTCGTAAGATTGTCCATCGTGATATAAAGCCTTCGAATTTGTTAATTAATAGTAAGAAACAAGTTAAGATTGCGGATTTTGGAGTTAGTAGAATATTGGCCCAAACTATGGATCCTTGTAATAGTTCTGTAGGCACGATTGCGTATATGAGTCCTGAGAGGATAAACACTGATTTGAATCACGGACAGTATGACGGTTTCGCGGGGGATATTTGGAGTTTAGGCGTTAGTATATTGGAGTTTTATTTAGGTAAGTTTCCTTTTGCGGTTGGTAGACAAGGGGATTGGGCTAGTTTGATGTGTGCGATATGTATGTCGCAGCCGCCGGAAGCGCCGGTTACTGCTAGTAGAGAGTTTCGTGATTTCGTTTCGTGTTGTTTGAAAATGGAGCCGAGGAGGAGGTGGACTGCTGCGCAGTTGTTGAGGCATCCGTTTATTACGCGTGGGAGCGTGGGAGGTGTCGGTGCGGGGAGTGCCGGGAATAGTCAGGTGCAGCATCCGGCGACTCATCATTCGTTACCTCCGCCTCCGCCAAGGTTTAATTCTTCTTCGTCTTGAGTTTTGGTGTTTTGTTGTTATATTGTAATTTTGCTTCTTTTTTGAATTTACTTGTGTAACATTTCGGATCATCATTTGGGGATAATGGAAATTTAATTCTTAGAGATGATATATCAGTTAATTGATCTTTAGTCTTTTCATTGATGTTGGTACTTCTTGTACTAATGGACTTGCGAATCAGATATTGTTTGATTTATAGTCGTGTTTTGGTGTATTATGGCTTTGGTGCTTGGGCTTGCGATGGCCATTGTTATGGTGAGGATTTTGGGATTGTGTTGATTACTGCATTTGTAATTGGTAGATGGATCAGTTTTGAGTGTTGGGATAGAGTGATCTTATTGTGATCATCTTATTACTATATGCTCACATAATCATTTCTCATGTGGTTTATTCATTATTTGTTTGTAGCTTATTCAAAATGGATTATTTGTCTGTGTTAAGTATGTGTCTTAGACTGTAGCCATCAGTTTTTGACTGTAGCTTCAAAAATTATTATCTTATTACAGCTGATTGGGTCGAGTTTAGTATGTTTGTTTTGTACTGTAATAATCAGTTCTCATATCTTAGTTCATGGTATTTGCAGTTCTGCACCCAATTAGTTTATGTTGTGTGATGTTTGTTTATTTATATACGATTGGATCGACAACTGTAGGTGTGTTTAGACCAAAATCGTCAGTTTTCATATTGTCAGTTCATAGTATCAGCAGTTTTAAGCTCATTTGTTGTGTCGTCTTTGTGTGTATCATCTGTTATTCCTTTGTTTATCATTTTTATTAAGTATTGAGTTATCGAACAAAATAGCTTATTCAGTACTGAATATTGTGTTTTAAATTGCTTTTTAAACACAATTCCAAACAGCCCTCTTGGAAGATTAGCAAGATGTTAGACTACAGTAATTATGTCAATGAAATGGTAGTATCTATCATCATTATTGGAGAGGGTAAAAAGTAGTTTTGTAGATTCAGCAAGTTGCTTTTATAATTTATGATGATAGGAATAGCTTATGTAGATCTTCCCTACACCTACAAAAAGTGATTACTATTATTATTATGCGTGCGTGTGTGTTGTAATCAATGGTGGAGTTGGTGGGAAAGATGCTGCTTTTCATCTTTTACACAAATCTTTCTTTTTAGCAGCAGAGCATTTGCATTACCAATAATGATAAAAAGCAACTCATACTCTACTTTATTGGTTCAACTTATGCACTATGTTGGCAACAGTTATTGCTCAGTTTATGCTACCATCAACTTTCAATGTTGGTTAATCACCAAATGGTCTTTGGCGTAGCAGTACGTGTATGGCTATCAATCAAGTGGTGGATAGCTCATCAATCAATTGGTTACAGTTTGAGCATCAATCGAAACATACGTTTGGCATTAGGTGTATGTGAATCTCTGGTTGTTAAAAAAATTAGAAATTAATTACTCATTTTGTCATGTGGGAGAAAAGAAATTAAAAAAGAATCAGTTGGACAACATAATTGACTTGATAAATGATAACCGTATCTCATTGAAAAGAGGATAACGTGATCTTAAACATATGTTTTGAATCAAAGCATGGTTTTGTGTCTTTTTTTGTTAAAATTTTATAAACATTTATTTTGATTCGATCAAAAATTAGAAAGGTTATTTCATCGTTTTATGCAGTCTAATGAATAATGATCATTATCATACTACCCTCCGTCTCTAAATAAATGTCCAGTTTGAGTTTTTAGAGTCAAACTGGTTCAACTTTGACCTTAAATAATTTTTTTGTGTTATATAATACATGATAAAAAAAATTATACCATTGAAAATATACTTAAAACCTAATCCATTCATATATTTTGCATAAAATATTATATAACACCCACAAAAATAGTTAAAGTCAAAGTTGAACTAATTTGACTCTGAAAAGTCAAACGGGACATTTATTTAAGGACGGAGGTAGTATGTTTTAAAACAAATCTTGGTTTGTGTTGAGTTATTAATGTATAATTTTGTAAACATAACGTTCTGATTATATCAAAACCTAGAGAGGTCATCTTATCGTTTTATGCAGTTTACAGAAACTTTTCTTATGTAGTTTGGTAAGATGGCAAGAGTTTCCTTTTGCTGCTTGCTTTTATATGTTTATGGTTAATTGTTACTGATGGTTGGATGTAGGCATATAGCTAGATTGATGGATTACTTGATGGCTAATGGGGCCCCGGTTTCTATAAAGGGGAATCGATATAAAAGAGATCTGTTACTTGTATAGATTTTCTTTTTGTGGTGGATCTACATACTGTATGCCTTAGTTATTTTGTCCATGAAAGATGTGACAATCCATACTAACATGTTTCTTACTGTATATAAAGGTTGTGATATTGTTTTTCCAAACAGTTGATGCATCTTTTGAATTCTGTGGATTATATGATTGGGTGGTGTAGTAATTAGATTGCTTCAAAAGATAGAGGGTGGTTTCAAGTGCCAACATCTCTAAAATTAAAGGAAAAAGTTTGTGGTACATAGTGTTATAAAATAATGAACAAGAATAAGAGAGAAAGACATGAATTCTTATTATGACATGATTAAAGTTACAAGTGGATCGTATATATAGGGTGGATGAATACATCTTAAATCTTAAAGCCCACTAGAGATAGATATGAATAGACCTAATCCCATTAATATTTACAACACTTCTCCTTGGATATTATCCGTTTATTATACGCCATAGACTGCTTTTCATTAAAAACCTTATTAAAAAAAACCTATTGGGATAAAAAAAAAAACTTGATGAAAGGAAAAAGAATGCCATGCGCATGATGCTACTCCTCAATTTGATGTATCTTTCAAGCGCCGAATGTCAATCTTCTGAAGGAGTTATTCAGATACTTTTATTGGCAAAGATTTTGTAATTAAGTCCATCGAAAAAAAAAAAAAAAAAAAAAAAAAAAAAAGATGATGACAAAATACGTGTCGCTTCTAACCCAATATCAAATGCATTGGTTTGCAAATATACATTGCTAATAAACTCCCATAACGCATATGAATTATTAAAGCCTCAGTTGCATTAATGTATAGTACTTCAGGACCAATCATTTCTTAGAGACAAGTGCAAAAGCAATTCATATAATATCCGTCCAAATGATTCTTATCAATATAAGGATTCTTTCAATTTGATCAAGTAGAGTTCTTGAGAACTTTATTAATTACTTCGAGAAGTTAAAGTTGTCAGACAAATTAAATGCTTATGCTTCTAGATTGTATGTCTCATAAAATATCAATAAGATATTTACATCCACCACGAGACAATATGTATTATAATCAACTTCATGATTTTGTGAATTTATTCACAATTCATGTCTTAAAGGATATAAATTTAGAGCTCTTATTCGTAAAGGCTGATGTATATCCAATAGATTTTATATATTCATGTGTATGGACTTTATGTCCCAATACTTCTCGTATGAGATTAAGGTTACAAGTGAGATGATTAAGGTTACAACTGGATTATATATATAGGGTAGATGAATACATCTCAAACCCTAAGCCACTAGATAAATGTGAACAGACCTAAGCCCATTAATAGTTACAACACATAGTATTTTTTATTTTAACTGGGTTTGGCGAATATGTGACAACTGGTCACATGCTAGAATGTATTTAATGAACATTTTTTTATACTAATACAAAAAATACATTTAATGAACACTAATTATTTGTTTGAATTACCATGTTTAGATGGATTTTCTCGTTAAAAACATTAAAATGTTCCATCTGAAAATACACTAGCTTGTGCCAAGTGGATACACGTTAGCAAGTTTAGATGCATTTTCTCGTTAAAAACATTAAAATATTCCATTTGAAGATACACTAGCATGCGCCAAGCGGATACATGTTAACAAAACATTTTTTCTTTCATAGACTCTTAACGATCAATTCATCGTTTATCGATAAATGCATTAGTCTCGGCTTAAGAACGCAGTTTAACAATGGTAGTTTCCCTTTATACAATAAGTTATGTTGTAGAAAAATTAATTACTGTTTTGTCAAGTATTCTACCTTGAGTTTGTACATAAGTACTGAAAGTAAAGTACAGAGCATGGGAAGTTCGATCAAATAACTTTGTAAGACTCATGTGAATAATGATCATTTACGTTGTGTTTTCCAGTTTTTTAGATGAGGTTAAAAATGGTGAGTAAGAGAAGAGAAAAGAAAAGAATTAGAAGGAAGAGAAAGTTATTTTTTATTTTATATTCTCGAATTTAAATGAAATAAAAGGAAAGAAAGAAAGCCGTTTACTAGAGTTGGAAGAAAAGAAAAGAAATGAGACATAATTTTACATTATGTCCTTTTAAACATGTTCATTTTACTACAAGAGTGGAATATGAGTAAGATTTGTATAAATATTGATGGTTATATTAGTAGTCATTATATACTCAATAGATTGAGTGTAGTTTTGTTTCCGTCTAAATCCGCTCATATTTTGACGGAAATTTTTGTGAAAAACTGCTAGAAATTTTCTTGGCATTTCCTTTCTGTTTCTTTTTCCCTTTTTTCAAAGAAAAAACTCAAAAGCATAACGGATTTTCACTTTTCTATCATTTATTTCTTTTCCTTTCCATAAAAAATTCCAAATTGCAGCATCAAAGTTCAATCTTTAATGCTGATACTTTGAAATAGAATTGCTCGAAAATGCATCATCAAAGTTCAATCTTTAATGCTAATATATTGAAAAATAGAATTGACTCAACTATGTTACGGATGCCAGAAACCATATTTAATACAAGTACGTTCGTTTAAGGTTGCCATTCGGGTTGGTTTCAGGTTTATAGGTTCGTTGTTATTATTATTACCTTTGCTCACTTGTGACTTCGTTACCTCCTAATCTCCTATGACAAGACTTTAGGTTTTGTTATACTTTTTTGTTTCTTTTCTTTTTATAACCTTAACTTGTAAAAGAGGAGTTGGTTAAAATTTTAAGGTCATAATTGTAACATTTGTATAGTTCAGGGTTTCTTTTGTAAATTCTCTGTTCTTCCTTCTTTCTTTGTATAAATAGTCTGTACAATTCATTTTGATGCTTAATGAGAATCATTTCACTGTGTGAAATTGTGTGTTTCTCTCAAACTCATTACTGTCAACATGGTATCAGAGCTCAGTGATGAGTTCTTGATCTGTTATAACCGTTACAACCACCATAACTAATTTTTCCGATCACTGTAAACCACCATCAACCACCATAACAAACTTTTTCCGACCACCATCATTTCACCATCATTTCTTTACCAAAATTCATCATTCTTACACCAATAATCGTTAAATTTCATCTAGAATCATCTGGTTGTTCACATTATGATTCAATTCAAGTGTCTTCAAGACTGAATTTGTGAATCATCTGGTTGTTGTAGTAACGGTTCTTTAAAGTTGTTATAAGCTTCTGCAACGTGTTAACAATGACAACATCTTCTTCTTCTTCATCTGATGCAAATGGTCAAAACAATCAAGCTTTCTTGTTTCAAAACCCTCTGTTCTTGCATCCTTCTGATGGACCTGGTACTCTTATGGTGACTGAAAAGTTGTTAGGAGCACAAAACTATCGTTCTTGGAGAAGATCAGTGGAAATTGCTCTCTCTACCAAAAGAAAGTTGGGGTTCATTAGAGGAACAGTACCAAGATCACAAGATGATGTGAATTTGCAAGAACAATGGGATACATGCAATAACTTGGTGATTAGTTGGTTAATGAATTCAGTTTCTGAATCCATTGCCAAATCTATCATGTTCATTGGCACTGCTTATGCTATATGGATTCAACTTGAGAAAAGGTTTGCTCTAAGTAATGGTTCACATAAGTATAAGTTGAATAGGGAGACTTATGAGACTATGCAATCAGGAAGATCTGTGAGTGAGTATTACACAAGTATGAAATGTGTTTGGGAAGAATTGGATTCCATGAATGAACTGCCAAGAATAGTCAATATCACTCCTGAAATTGCTCTTTTCTTGAATGCATTGAGTACTCAGAAAGAGGAGCAAAGATTGTTTCAATTCTTGAATGGTTTGGATGATATGTTCTCTCATCAAAGGAGTCAGTTGTTGTTAAACTCTCCATTGCCAAGTGTTGAGACTGCTTGTGCTTTGCTTCAGCAAGAAGAGTCTCAAAGGGGGGTGTTTGGGTCAAGTCAGTTGAGTGGTGTTGAGTCAACTGCTCTTTATAGCAAAGGTGAAGCTAAAGAGAAGTGCAACATCTGTGGCTACAAATGGCATCCACCAGACAAATGTTGGGAAAGAGTTGGTTATCCCACTTGGCATTACAAGTATAAGCAATCACAAAAAGACAAAGCTCCTCAGAAGATTGGTTCAGGGAATGGTAAAAAGACTGCTGCATTGGTGGAAACTAGTGGACATGTAGTGTTTACTTCTAAGCAGTTTGAACAGCTAATGAAGAGTATTCCCCATCTTAATCAAGTCACTGATGATGCAAATGCAATGGAACATCCATTTGGAGAAGGTACACTCTATTGTTTCTCTTGTGTAAATGGCATTATAGAAGGTTGGATAATTGATACTGGGGCTAGTGACCATATGTCACCTGATAGCAATGATTTGATTGATATTCAAGACCTTAAGTGCAAACAAGTCATTAATTTACCTAATGGCCATACCTCAGTCATTTCAAAAGTAGGAAATGTTGACTTGCAAAATGGTCTTAAGCTGAACAATGTCCTAGTTGTCCCATCTTTCAAATTCAGACTTTTGTCAGTCTCTAAACTGACAAAGGATTCTCACTGCTTTGTTACATTTTATGAGAAATTCTGTGTTATCCAGGATTTGAAAACCAGGAAGGTGTTGGGCTTGGGTAAAAAGCAAGCTGGTCTGTATCATCTTCTCAACCTTCCTTTGGATCAAATTCATGCTCAACTTTCTTCAATGGTTGTTTCTGCATTAGAGGATTGTAGTTTGTTTTCATTTTTCTCCAACTGTTCTGTACCTACAAACTATGCCTTTAGTGTTTTCAATAATTCTTACAGTTTGTGGCATCATAGACTTGGCCACATTTCTGATTCTACCTTCAAACATATTCATTCAGTCTCTGAAAGTGTGTCTAATTCTAGCAATGAAACTTGTTTGACTTGTCCAATGGCAAAATTTACTAAACTGCCATACTCTACTAGTTATTCTCATGCTAAAGTCCCATTCCAGCTTGTTCATATAGACATTTGGGGACCTTATAAAGTTCCAACTATAGGAAATCACAAGTATTTTCTCACTATAGTGGATGATTGCAGTAGAGCAGTTTGGACATACCTTCTAGTCAAAAAGTCAGATTCCTTTTCTATCTTCAAATCATTTGTCACCTTTGTTAAGAGGCAGTTTGAAAAGGAAGTAAAAGTTGTGAGGTCAGATAATGCTTTAGAATTTCTCAAAGGTTCTATAGGTCCTTTTATGGATTCACTGGGCATAGAACATCAAACCTCTTGTGTTGATAGACCTCAGCAAAATGGGAGGGTAGAAAGAAAACACAGAAACATCTTGGAGATAGCCAGAGCTCTAAGATTACATGCTCATCTACCTATACACTATTGGGGTGATTGTGTTATCACTGCCACCTATCTAATCAATAGATTTCCCACTGCTGTTTTGAAATTTAAGACACCTTATGAGGTTTTGTTGCAATCTAAACCTGAGTATAGCCATTTAAGGGTGTTTGGATGCTTAGCAATGGCTAGTAATCCTTCTAGAATTGCTGATAAATTTGACTCCAGAGGTGTACCTTGTCTGTTTTTGGGCTATCCACAACATCAAAAGGGGTACAAACTTCTGAATTTGCTGAATCATACAAGGTTTGTGTCAAGAGATGTTGTCTTCTATAAGCATATTTTTCCCTATTCTAAAACAAGCATGTTACAAGTTCTTCAACCTATGCCTGCTCTTATCACTTCACCATTGTGGTTTGAGGACTTTGTATCTACAACACACCCTGTCAATGAGCCTAGTGAACCTGCTCATGATACTCATGATGCCTCCCCTGTTCATGATTCTGCACCAACAATGGAGCAACCAACACAAGTTGAAGAACCTTCATTGACAACTGAGGTTCCACCATCTTTTATTCCAGCTACTAGTTTTCAAGATACTGGCATTAGAAGATCATCTAGAGTGTCAAATACTCCAAGCTGGCTGAAAGACTATGTGACATCAGCTCATCATCCAAAGGCTAATCAAGTTTCTGTTACTCCACTGCAGTCACAGTTTCATGCTTTTCTATGTGCTTTAGTGGCTCAGTCTGCTCCAACTCACTTCAAAGAAGCTATTAAGCAAGCTGATTGGGGTAATGCAATGAATTTGGAGCTGAGAGCATTGGAAGAGAATGATACTTGGGAAGTGACAGTTTTGCCTAAAGATAAGAAAGCTATAGCTTGTCATTGTATTTACAAAATCAAATTCAAAGCCGATGGTTCTATTGAGAAAAAGAAAGCTAGATAGACTTGTGATAAATGGGAATAGACAAAGAAAGGGTGTTAACTATGAAGAAACTTTTGCTCCAGTAGCAAAAATGGTGACTGTGAGAGCTCTGCTTGCAGTAGCAGCCATGAAAGGTTGGGAGATTTGCCAGATGGATGTGTCTAATGCATTGATAACGCGAGATTGCGACCATGCAACAAGTTTACCTCTCAAGGGATCTCAAGAGGCTTACAACCTCACCAGGCAGTTTACCTGACCGATGTAGTATAGTGTAGTGGTAAGTACGGGGGATTGATCATTCTCCACAGGGAATAGTGTTCGTTAGGTATGAAAAACTACTCTAATAGGTCTAAGGGTGAGGGAAGATTATTTTTGTATTTTTATATTTTTTAGAAAGAAAGTAAAATCTCGGGTTTGAAGGAGTGGGCGGAATTAGTTGCTAGCCAACTAACCCAAAAACTACTATTGCAAATAAAAATAAAATAACTAAAACTAAGTTGTTGTGAAACTTATATGGAGACAAATGTGTTTACTTAGATTTCCTTACTCCCTAACTATCTTTTACCGGTTAATTAGTGTATATTAATTGCGTGGATGACGGGTGTATTCCTTAATACCAGTCGTGGGGTGGCGTACGTACTTCCCCAACTCTATAAGCTCCTACTTCAATCCTATGTCGAGCCTGCTAGAAGCTCCTAAAATGGGATCATTAGAATTCGCTCATGCATTAAATACAACCATAAAACCTAGTACGCATTGGTTCATGTTTCTTAAGAGGTTCAAGCACGTTACCATATAGGAGATTGGCCATTTTTCTTAAGCCTAACATCGATAAACATTCATCCAATACAATTAATAACACACCAACAACCAATAATCAATAGTTAGGTTTTATTAGATCTAAGCAAACACAAGATAAACCTAGCCTAGCATGTTAATTAAAAGACAAGCATAAGATATAATTAACCAACACATAGATATATTAATTAATTTGAATGAAGACTTATCTTTAATTAAACATGGAAGAATCAAGGGTGAAAAACCCTTGAAAAGCTGTCAAAGTCGTCTAGGGTTTGTTCCCAAAAGTTGCACACTAATGAATGAAAAATAGATAAGTATATATAGAAAATACACTCTGACGGCGTCAGCTTATACGCTCTGACGCCGTCAGCTCGCCGCCATTAGGGTTCTCGGATGGCCTAGATCTACTTCTGACGCCGTCACTTGTAAAATACCTCTGGGCCGTCACTCTTTAACATTACACCTGACGGCCTAGGATTGTTAACACCTGACGCCGTCAGGTGTAAACTTCACATTTTCTTCTTAGGGCATGACGTATAGTCAGATTCCACTCCTTTGTCTTGGTTGGCTGACGGCGCCACCTTGTGACTTTGACGCCGTCAGGAAGGATTTCCAGCATTCTTTTGAGACTTTGTCGTTTTCTTCACTTTATGCTCCAAAAACGTCCAAAATGATGTGTTTTCCAGAATTCTTCTCAAAAGTACCTAAAATGACAAAGGAACGATTTAGGGCAATATTTGATCATATTAACTCGAATTAGGGCTTAAAGGACCCCTTAAAACGGGTACACTTTTCACCTCATCATGCATTCATACATGGAGATTTGTTTGAAGAAGTGTACATGCAAATGCCTCAAGGGTATACTGGTAAGGGGGAGGATGTGAAATATGTGAGTCCTGATTCCACCTTAGTATGCAAACTTAAAAAATCCTTGTATGGCCTCAAACAAGCACCTAGGCAGTGGTTTGCTAAACTGTCTTCAGCTCTGTTGTCTTTTGGTTATACTCAATCTAAAGTTGATTATTCGTTGTTCATCAAGACAGATGCTGAATCTTTCACAGCAGTCCTTGTATATGTTGATGACCTTTTGATTACTGGTTCAAGCAATAAGCAGATTCAGGATCTTAAAACACAGTTAAGTGCTCATTTTCACATGAAGGATTTGGGTCAAATGCACTACTTCTTAGGTTTGGAAGTGTGCAAAAGTGAACAAGGGATTTTCATCTCTCAAAAGAAGTATACCACAGACTTACTTCAAGAAGCTGGTTTAACTAATGCAAGGCCATATAAGCTGCCAATGGATCCTCATGTCAAGTTACAAGCTGAAATGGGGACACCTTTACTTGATCCTGAGGTGTACAGAAGATACATAGGTAAGCTTATATACCTAACAATCACAAGGCCTGACATTTGCTATACAGTACAGCTTTTGAGCCAGTTCATGCAGAATCCTACATCAATACATATGCAGGCAGTTAAACACTTGATGAGATACTTGTTGAATTCACCAGGTCAAGGTATCTTACTTGCTAATGATTCAGCTGTGCATTTGACTGCATATTGTGACAGTGATTGGGCTAGTTGTCCAATGACAAGGAGGTCCACCACTGGCTATTGTATTTTGCTGGGTCAATCACCTATATCATGGAAATCTAAGAAGCAACAAGTTGTGTCAAGATCATCAGCTGAGGCAGAATACAGGGCCATGGCTTTGACTTGTTGTGAGGTGACTTGGCTGGTTACATTGTTGAAAGATTTGGGGCTCAAAGATCTAGGACCAGTTGACTTAAAGTGTGACAATCAAGCTGCAATATACATAGCTGCAAATCCAGTCTTCCATGCTAGAACAAAGCATATAGAAGTGGATTGCCACTATGTCAGAGATCAAGTCAAGAATGGTGAGGTCCTTCCTTCTCATGTCTCTACCAAAGAACAATTGGCTGATGTTTTCACTAAAGTGCTTCCAGCTGATCAACATTCCAAACTAATGTCGAAGTTGGGAGCTTACAGTCCTTCAACCTCTCCTTCCACCTCTCAACTTGAGGGGGAGTGTAAAAGAGGAGTTGGTTAAAAGTTATAAGGTCATAATTGTAACATTTGTATAGCTCAGGGTTTCTTTTGTAAATTCTCTGTTCTTCCTTCTTTCTCTGTATAAATAGTCTGTACAATTCATTTTGATGCTTAATGAGAATCATTTCATTGTGTGAAATTGTGTGTTTCTCACAAACTCATTACTGTCAACATAACTTTCATTGTATTTTGAGAAAATAATGCGAAAAAGATAAAAATATTATTTGTTGTTATTTCTTTTTTAGAACGGCACCACATTTGAAATCCGATCCCCCAAGTTAAATCATCCAAACGGGCAAGCCCCGGGACCCGAACCACTAGGAGAGACCCACAAAGGGAAACCCCTATAACTCACGGCTTCGCGCTAAGAGGAAAATCCATATTTTCTTTATCACTAGCGAGACTCGAACCCGAGTAAAACCCTTCCCCAAGCTCCAGAAGGAAAGTAGTGGAACGTATATGCTAGCCCTTATAAAATTAGAACTTTTAAGGGTATAAGGTATGCGGGGGAGAGGCGCCATGTTGATGTGGTATTGGAGCTTTAGGTTCAACCTATTACAAATACTTGTTCTTTAGTCATCGGCTAATGTGGAGGGATCCTGATTTATTTACTTTATTTCACTTTATATTTTTCGTTTTATTATCTATTTATTTTATTCAAATCAATTTTTTTCATCGGCTCTAACGAAACTCGATAGCGACAGGTTACTTTCTTTGGTTCACTTTAATTCTCGACTGTCACAAAACTCGGTCCCACCAATTGTCGACCGCCATAAATTATACAAACACAAAAGTCGGTTCACTTTTTCAATTCACTTTTTAGTCGCCTGCCATAATATTTTTAGTCAACTGCCATAATAGCTGACTAGTTGGTTTTTGCTTATACTTAGGGTCCGTTTGGTTTGTAAGTGGGTTTGGAATTAGATTTGAATTTAGTTTAGGATTTGGATTTGGTGTAGATATTGAATAGTAAAATAGGAGAGAGAAATTATATTTATATAAGAGTTTTTAAATAATAAATTTAAATAAAAGTTAAAAATAAAACGAAAGGTGTGGCTGAGATATTTTCAAAAATATAAAAAGGTCTTCTGTGTACTATGGATTCTCAATCCCAAGTAGTTAGACCAGATTAGAAATCTTCCATGATGCCAGCGCGTTAAAGAAAAGTGGAGAAACCAAACAAGTTATTTTACTAGTCTTTCAGCCCAAACCACTCTACACCCATATACCAAACGGGCCCTTAATCTATTTTTAACTCGACTCACTTCACCCCTCGTTCATAATGACGATCGATGTTCCCCCCTCCTACCCAATCACTTAACGTTGTTAACTCAATTACCAATCAAACCCCTATTAAACTAGATCTTGACAAAGCCAACTATGTTGTATCGTGTTACTTATTTAAAAATCATAGTGAAAATTTTGATGTGTTAACACATCATGGGTTCTTCTTCTAGTGCAACTAGCTCGGCTCCTTCAACCGCGGAATGGCTTAAAGCGGATTCCGTAGTTAAATCTTGGATCTTTTTAACCCTTTTCGAAATCCTTCAAGGTATGCTCATTACAGCTAATCCCAAGGTTGCTAAAGATACTAGCTCGGCTCCTCCAACCGCGGAATGGCTTAAAGCGGATTCCATAGTTAAATCTTGGATCTTTTTAACCCTTTCCGAAATCCTTCAAGGTAGGCTCATTACAGCTAATCCCAAGGTTGCTAAAGATGCTTGGGATCTTCTTGAAAATATTTTTCTTGACAATAAAAGGACACGTACAATTGCTTTAAAATGTGAACTTCGTGTCATACAACTTTTTGATCGTACTATTGATACATACTTTCAAAATATCGAGTCCATAGTTACTTTCCTTAATGCTCTGTGCTCGCAGCGTTATCAGTTTGTTGACATATTGGGTCTTAAATCTGCTTTATTTGCTGAGTTTCGAGACAGTTTGAGTGTTCGTTCTATTCCTGCTCAAACTGTGAAAGGCTGTTAGTGAATTTGTATTAGAGTTAGAAATATATTTTTATTTGTATCGGTTTAAGACCAAGCTAAAGTGTTAGACTAGTCATTAGTCTAAATATTATGTCTCATGTGAACACAATAATCTATACTACATATAAAGCATGAATGACTCTCTCTCCAAAATTTTAAGACTTACAAGAAATTAAGCATGGTTTACAACACTTTAATGCACCCAATTTTCAGAATTACAACAAAGTAAGCATATTGTACAACAGAATAAAGCGTGGTGTCATTTTAAGACCAAAATTCTATCAAACAACATTAATGCTATTAAAAACACCCCTTCATCAAAAATTACAACCATTTAAGCACAATGTACAATAGCTGTACCAATTTTCAGATTTACAACAAAGTAAGCATAGTGTACAACAAAATAAACATGATGTAATTTTCAGACTTATTTTTAGACTTACAACATTAATGCTATTAAAGTGGTTAATGTTATTAATTACTATAATGACTACTACTTACAAGAAAAGAAACATAGTTTACAATACTTTAATGCACATAATTTTCAGATGTCAAGACAAGAAGCATAGTGTACAACAAAACACCACATTAATGTTATTTAATGTAATTAATTATTTAACTGGTCAATAAATACAATTAATACAGTTATTAAAACACCCTTAAATAAGAAATACAAATTATCAAGTATATTGTACAACCAAATTAAACACAATTCCTGCATTAAATTTCACTACTACAAATAATAAAGCACATTATACAAATATTCAAGTCCGAACGGGCAACGGGCCAAATGGGCTTGAGCCCGAACGGGCGCGGACCAAACGGGCTCGAGCCCGAACAGGCACAGGCCAACGGGTTCGAGCCCGAACGGGCACGGGCTATACGCAATTCTTGATATTCGTAAATTTATTGTCAAAAAGAACTAATAAACTAAAATACATTATTCATCGAAAATTTTTATTTCAGGGTACCTGCCACTGCAATGTGCGGGTACCCTTCTAAGTCAATTAGTATTATCAATCAATATTATTCATGACATTTAGACACAACGAGCAAAATAGCCCGCGTGTTACTGCGGTGCGGCTTTTTTTTGTTAAATTTCATGTCGCGCGTTTCATGTGGTCGACGTCGTTGTTGATGTCGGGTTGGGTGTGCAGGAGCTGAACATCATTCGTATAGGAAAAAATATAAACATACTTGATTGTTAATTATGGTAAGCAAACGTAGTTGTCAAATGGTTGTTTTGAGACGAAAAGTTAGATCATTATGCAAAGATGATTAAGAACGACTCATTATGGTAATATATTTGCAGAAACCTTCATCATCTTACAAACAACAATGAGGGACTTTTTTACAATCTTAGACGAATTGAGTTACAAATGTTGTCGCACACTGGACGAAAAAAATATGATGCACATAACTGATATTGCTGTACACAATACATAAAAGTTGGTTGACGTATCATTTTGTAACAACTTACCTGTTCGGACTGATTATCTATTGCACCTGACCCTGCTTGTTTGACTTGATTGAGATGTAACTGGTTCATCCCTAGTCCTAGATTTCACAAACAAAGCATGCATCATGTCAAATACATTTAGAAAATTTAAGTATAATAAAAAATTATGTTCATCATCTGTGTTATTCATAGCAGCTGTTAAACATAACCCTGACAACAACCTGGTTTGTCTTTGCCTCCCCAGTACCACCATTAGTATTAACTGGAACAACAGACCTAGTAACCAACTTCCTTTTGCAGGCCAGAAAATAGGTAAGCGGGCAGCACGTGAAGGACCATAATCCCAATATCAAAAGTGCTTTTGTTCAAGCCTTTGGATAGTAAAAAAATATCCATTTTGACTCGTTTCTTAATCTGGTCTACCTTCCCATTAAACCACCTTCTTAGTTTCATGTATTGTATTTAGGCATAACGTAGACATACTTACAGTAACAACTCGGCCGATAGTTAAGTCGGCAGGCCTCCTCCTTGCAGCAAGGTCAGCCAATTGACGCAACAATGATGTTGAGCTCTACCTCGATGGACTTTTGTTTGCTGGTAGTCAACTTAACCTAACAGGTTTCAACCTGCACCACCGAACCTTTCCATTTTGCTGTCATTTTTCATTTTTTAGCATCCTGTACATAGCACAAAAAAGGATACATATTTCAATCGCATAACAATGATTGCAACAGGAGAATAATTGTTTGTCCCAGTTTTTAGGTCAAAGTAGTAATAATAATAAGGGGGTGTTTGGGATTAATAATTTTCTGCTTATATGTGTGTGTTCTTAGCTATTACCAGTAGTTTTTTTTCTCAACTTTTATTTATCTATAACTAATGTTAGAAGCAAACATCATGTATCCAGTGCAACGGATTGGTTCTACTTCTACACTTCTGTCTATTCAATCGTCGACCGGTTTGTTTTTTTTCATCCAAAAATTGAAAAAAGCTATAAAAGTCATTTATTTGTCTCAACGAATTCTACAATATATAAGTACTCTAAAAATAATAAGAATAAAATAGACCAAAAAATTACAATTTGCCTATTACACATTCAACTATATTCCTAAAGTTGTTTCTTAGTTGGCATCACTTAATTAATTATCAAAATGAAGATTTGCAAAAGAAATAATAATTACAAAAAACCTTGTTCATAACATATACAATCATGGACCGTTGAAATATAATGTACTAAGGCCATAGTTTGGATATAAAGTTGAGAATGTTACCCTGCTGTATAGTTCCATCAAGTTGAATTGTACTAAGATAACACGCACCCCTTTAGCTCACATTCTTGTAGTGCTGGTGCAAGTCCATGCTTGTGTCACAGAAATTGTACCTGTCATGGTATGTTCATTGGTTAGATTAATAACAACGTGGCTCATAATCACACTTAATCTATATAGGTTTGAAAAGAAAAATGAGTGTAAAGTTTTATGGTCTTGAGCTGTCAAAATAAGAAATGCAGAATTATGATATGGTTACTCGATATGATGGACTTTGCACTGGCATTGTAACATCAGACTGAAAAAAGGGTTGCCATAAAGATTGATAAAGGGCTATTAATGCAGATAATTAATTCAACTAAAGAGTAAAATAAACATTTCTATCCATTTTGACACAACCTGATGTATGATACAAAGATATTTGGTAATTAGAGTAAACATTCAAGATATACTTAAATTAGTTGTTGGCTTGTGTTGTAGGTTTTATGTGAAGGTGGCCATGAAAAGGAAGACGGGCCAGTAATATTCTCAACGTCTATAATGAGAAGTTGCCTAGTAGAAGTATCTAAACCCATATCACATATTTACCCGGGTAAGAAGTACTTTTACCCCAAAAAAAAAAAAAAAAAAAAAAAAAAAAAAAAATCGGATTCTAGCCTAAACCCATAATTGCTAACCAAAATTGTGTTCCTCTTTCGAGATTGTGCATGTTGTTGAACAAAAGTCTTTAGTCTAGCAAATGCAAAAAACCATATATCTTTATATGCAAAGGCGAATAGCAATGTCGTATTTTAACAGTAGAAGGACAATGAATAACACCCATTAGTAAGAGAAAAAAGTATGAGCATCATGAGTTGACGCAGAGGACAAAGAGTACGTACCTCAGTCTAGGGAATTGCTACCCCTAAGCATCTAGCGGGAATTCTTCAGGAGCCTGAAACAGATATTGGTACTGACCCTGTAACAACGTCATAAACAAACCGAAACATTAGACAACATAAATTTTCTACCTTCTAAAGGAAAGCAACTATTTGACAGCACTTTAAAACTACTTATCCGATGTATTTAGAGTTTAGACAGTTTAAGGTGATCTTTTGGGATTCTCTATTCGAAGATACTTGCAATTATTCTTATAATAAGCATACAATCAGCTTACTTCAACCTAAGGCCCAACTGATTAAATCAGTACTTTTGAATCCACCACAAATTGGTTAATTTCAAGTGATTATTTTTAATGAATTGATTAAAAACAGATTGGTCGGTAGCTGCTTGTATCCTAATGCTTATTTAAAAGTAAAATAAGCACATAATCAGTTTTTTTCTTTTTTGGCCAAACATGTACTAATTGCTAATGGTTCCGTCAAAAAAGAAAAACTGATTATGTGCTTATATAGAAGTCCATGTTAGTTGACTGAAGCACCAATTTAGGAGAATTTTCATTTTCTTAGACGCGGCACCCGTACCTGCATTTCTTTTCTTTGCTGTTCCTGATGACGGGTTAGTTGATGCTGATTTCCTAACACGCTTCATTGTCTTCTCAGCTTGTGCTACTACAACTTCAAAGTCCGAATGACCACTCATCTCAATAACTTCATGTTCGTTTGAAATTTCAGTGATTGGCGCTTTCTTCTTGCCTATAGTGTGTTTTCCTGGTGTTTTCTTTTTTGGAGCTTCTGTTGTTTAAAAAACTTAAGTTAGTCACAAACTTGACATGACAAGACTGAACGGTTATTATACATAAATGATTTTAACAATGGTTTTACCTTCTGGTATCAGCTATGAAGATTGAAAGTTCCTTTTGGCCCTACTCATCAATTTTGACATACCCTCATCCGGTTAAACTTTAGTGTCTTATGGCAGAAACTTTATCCCTTTATCTTTCATTACTCCCTAATGTGAATGATCTACAGTTACATAGAAACAATATGCATCAAAATACTGTTGAAATGAGCGTATATTGCATACAAACGAACAAAGACTAAAATGCATAAAGATAAGCCATAAAGATAAGGTCAAACGAACGCCTAACAAATAAAAAACCCTGTTCTTGAACCTTAATAAAAATATTCTCTTATAAGTGCTTATTTTTTAACATAATAAAAGCTACAATTTACACCTAATAAAAGTAACCTTCATCATTTCAGTAACTTTTGCTATTAATTTGATATTTTTACCAATCTCACCAACCTTCATCATTTCAGTAACCCATTTCATTGTTTTAAAACAGTAAGCACCTTTCGTCCCCAAAGTCACCTATTTCAGCTCGAAAACCAACACAATTTCAGCCCCCATTTCACCACCGATACCTAATAATTATTTCATCAAAAATATTAAAAACAATATTTTAAGAACAACATACCTCGTGGACCATGTTTGAAATCGATTCTTCAATCTGTAAAAAAGGAAAAAAATTCAAAAATCAAAAATAATATATAAATTAAATAAAATTAAACCATACAAACACCTAATTCAATCGGCAAATGATTGTAAAGCAGTTTAATTATAGAGATATAATTAAACCATACCAACACCGTAATTCAATCAGGAATAGGGCGGCCGGAATTTTAGAGAGAGAAGTTTGGTGTGTGGGTGAGATTTGTTGTGTGACCGAGAGTGATTTTGCGTTTTGCTGTGGGTGATTTTGTGTTTTGCGTTTGGTATGTGTTTTTGTGGAAGAAGCTTCAGGAGATTTGCCTTTTTAGAGAGAGAGATAGACAGGACTGTGTTTTTTAGAGAGATGAGGATGCTAGTAACATGTGGAAGAATCGAGAGCCTGCAGTCACCACGCTAATTGTACGATGAAGGTGATTAATCACGCTAATCCGTGAACAGTAAATTCCCATATGTTTCTTGGCCAATGGGCTGGTGCCAACGTGATGTTTTACCACTATTGGGCCTTTGACTGGGGTTAATGACGATCCCTCAACCAATAGGAGTGAGTATTACACATTAAGAAGGTCATTAAGGTTAGTATTACTTGTCACATCAAGTTCGCCGGTTATAATATATTATAATGGTAACCTTTTTCTTATTATTTTTTTATTTTTTATACCAGTTTCCTCATTATTGTTACAGAGAAGCAGCAGGGGAAAAAGAGAACGGAAAAAAGAAAAANATAGACAGGACTGTGATTTTTAGAGAGATGAGGATGCTAGTAACATGTGGAAGAATCGAGAGCCTGCAGTCACCACGCTAATTGTACGATGAAGGTGATTAATCACGCTAATCCGTGAACAGTAAATTCCCATATGTTTCTTGGCCAATGGGCTGGTGCCAACGTGATGTTTTACCACTATTGGGCCTTTGACTGGGGTTAATGACGATCCCTCAACCAATAGGAGTGAGTATTACACATTAAGAAGGTCATTAAGGTTAGTATTACTTGTCACATCAAGTTCGCCGGTTTTAAAATATTTAAATGTTATCTTTTTTTTTTTTTTTTTTTTTTTTTTTTACCAGTTTCCTATTATTTTTAAAAAAAAGAAAAGGGGAAAAAAAAAAAAAAAAAAAAAAAAAAAAAAAAAAAAAAAAAAAAAAAAAAAAAGGTGACGTCAAAGGGAAGCGTCCAAACTCAAGCTTACGGAAAAAGAATTTGGAACAGAGACGTTGACAACACAAGAAGCCAACATGATTTCAAATTTACGTTACGTGCTCTTTAATTTGCTAGAATTTTTGGATGAAAAATCCGTCTTTTGGCTGCACGCTCTCTTACTTAGTTACTTGATGTGCTCATGGCCGCGGTAACTTTCTCCGATCAACAATTTCTTTTGTAGTGTTTTTACTTCAACTCATATCACACTATTGACACTAATATACTATCTTGTAAATGCATGCATGCTAGACTTATTTACGTAAACAGTTAGTATTCTGTTTAAATGGTAATACTACTTAAACGCATATCACATGATCTTGTCCTATACGTTATATTAGGAAATTAAAGACATTGACAAATATGAGGGTTTCACACTTTAAGATTGACGAATGAAAGAACACGTAAATGTGAGTGTTTGATTGTGATGATTAGAAGAATTAAAATAAGCTACGTAATTAAAAAGCTGACTTTATTTGCTTTTCTTTGCATTACATGTACTCCCATAATACTATTAAACAAGTTTTCGAAAGGGAGATGATTTACACACTCCACAAAATGATTGAGACACTATAATTTATTGTGTTTGGACATCTATACCTAATGTAATGGTAACTGTGAGGGTACAAATGTCCAAACACAATAAATTAGAGTGTCCTAATCATTGTGTATTAGTGTGATGCATGTCGATAAAAAATGTGGTTACGTTTTTTAGCAAACAGTTTTTTTAGTTGCACGCATTTTGTATTTGTTAAAAATTGTATCGTCTTTGTGATTTTGCCAAATTTCAAACGCGGTTTTGGTAGGAACTTTTAGTTTAGATATAATCCTTAATTTGCTTAAACTGAAATGACTAAAAGACGAAGGATTTTAATACTTTCACTTTGAATTATTTTGTTTAAAACGATTATATCTAATCCCGTTGATTTAGTTCTAATCTTGAGGGGAAGAATTTGTAATCATATTTTCCAAAAAAAGAAATAAAAAAATTTGTGTGTGTTTGATTGATAGATAAACTCAGAAACAAAAGTCTGACTTGCCAACTGGGTCAAGCCTAACATTTGTCACAAAAGTCAATATTTTTTTCAAGTCAATTTTACCAATTTACAAACAACAAGTATAAGAAAGAAGTGAGTCAAATGACCTTTTAAAAAAACACAAAAACTATGTTATATGGAGAATCATATGCTAGTCTTTGCTGTTGTTATGAGCTTGATGTCGATAGTAAATGGCGAAACAAAGACAGAAGTACGAGTAGGTGTGATTCTCGACACCGAAACCTCACTTGGTAAGATGAGCAAAAGTTGCATTTCAATGGCTTTACGCGATTTCTATAAGAAACACGACAACTACACAACCATGATTGTCCCTCACTTTCGCGATTCAGAGCAAGACAATGTTCAAGCTGCCTCTGCAGCCATTGATCTTTTAAAAAACGAGCAAGTCATGGCGCTATTAGGACCCATGACATCCTCTCAAGCCGATTTCGTGATAGACATTGGTAGCAAATCAAATGTTCCTATTATATCACCTGCCACAAGCCCGTCTTTGTCACCAAATGATAACCCTTATTTCATACGTTCTTCACATGATTCTTCCTCACAACTTAAACTGATAGCAGAACTGATCAAACACTTTGGTTGGAGGGAAGTTGTGTTTATTTATGAAGATGGCGATTATGGAAGAGGCTTGATTCCTTATATATCTGATGCCATGGTGAAGGTTGATGCTAAAGTTATGTATCGCACAGTCATATATCATTCTGCTTCTGATGATTGGATCCTTAAAGAACTCTATAAGATGAAAACGATGCAAACTCGTGTTTTCATAGTACACGCCTTACCAGATTTGGCAACACGTTTTTTCAAGAAAGTAAATGAAGCGGGGATGATGGAAGAAGGGTATGCTTGGATCATAACTGAAGGGCTCACTAGTCGTTTGCATTCTTTGGATCATTCAGACATCGACTCAATGCAAGGAGTACTAGGTAGGGATGCACAAAGTCC
Organism: Artemisia annua; assembly: GCA_014162995.1. Classification (NCBI taxonomy): domain Eukaryota; kingdom Viridiplantae; phylum Streptophyta; class Magnoliopsida; order Asterales; family Asteraceae; genus Artemisia; species Artemisia annua. The sequence continues at coordinate 109,000 of LBNU01003386.1, forward strand.
AAGACATATATACCGGCCAAAAAAAGTCGCCTTAACCAAAATATTAGTCCTATTTTAGCACAAATGGTCCAGACCCTCTAACGCTCTTAACTGTGCGGGCGAGCTTTTATTTTTTATTTTTAGAGGCAACATATTACCAACTCTTTATATTACAATCCACACTTGTCTGTGACGTGACTTAAACCTACAACCGATGTCCATTGGGCTTCAAGCCCTTTGTTACCGGCAAGCTTTTTTATATTTAGAGTTGGTTTCCTATATTAATCTAACCATTATTGTACTGATTACTATTTCATCTAATAGGTGTGAAGTCATGGATCCCAAGATCCAACGAGCTAATCAAATTTGAGAAGAAATGGAAAAGGAGTCAAAATGCAGAAGATGAAATGACTGAACTAGACATGTTCGGGTATTGGTGGTACGATACTGTTTTTGCACTAGCAATAGCATTGGAAAAGGTCGCAAGTAGTGGAATAAATTTTAGTACTAATTTTAAACGACAACCCAAACCCATGAATGATTTAGATGGTATTGGAACATCGGTAATGGGACCGAGGCTCGTCCCATTGATCCGAGACATAAAACTCAACGGTCTAAGTGGCGACTTCCATCTCGTTGATGGACAGTTACAACCCTCAACGTACCAAATAGTGAACATTTTAGACAAAGGCCTGAAACATGTCGGTTACTGGACACCTACAAATGGGATAAAAAAGAAATTGCATCAAACGAAAGGAAGCAAAGATGATCTCGGAGCTATTATATGGCCTGGTGATACCACTTTTAGTCCTAAAGGATGGGAGCTCCCAACCAGCAGCGAAAGCAAGTTAAGAGTCGGGGTCCCAGCAAGAAGGGGATTTGTTCAGTTTGTAGATGTTAACATTGATCCTAAAACCAAACAGGTTATATCAGTAACTGGTTTTTGCATAGACGTTTTTCTCGCTGTTATTGATGCTTTGCCTTATGCTGTCAAAATCGAATTTGTTCCTTTTGCTCCTTCTGATGGGGCAGGACCCGCAGAAAGCCTCAAAGATTTTCTACACAATTTTTCTAATGGGGTAATCAAATAGATAACTTTCATATGTTTAAAGAACTTGTACTATTGTCTTTATTTGTTAATGTTTTATCCTTGATAATGTAGCAGGCATATGGTGCGGTGGCTGGAGACATTACAATCCTTGCAGACCGTATGGATAATTTTGATTTTTCATTGCCATACACAGAAGCTGGTTTTTCAATGGTTGTTCCAATTAAAGTTGACGAGAGAAAGAGCACATGGATCTTTATGAGACCCTTAGAGACAGAACTTTGGATAACAATCGGAGCGTTTTTCATATATACAGGACTTGTGGTATGGGTTGTTGAGCATCGTGTAAATAAAGAATTTCGTGGCTCTCCTTGCCAACAAGTTGGAATGATCTTCTGGTTTTCGTTCTCCACACTTGTTTTTGCACACAGTAAGTGTATATTTACAGACACACACCTCTTCAACTATCTCTAATTTGCTTAGGGAGTGTTTGGGATTGCTTACAACTGCTTATTTGCTAAATAAGATAGGATGGGTGTTAAGTGATTTTTAAATCTAGAATAAGCATGTAAGAATTCAATCCTAACACTTGAAACTTCCAAGAACCACCACCGAATGGCCTAGTGGTAAAGGTCCTTGGTTTCGTCACAAGAGGGCTAGGTCAAGGGTTAAACCTCACTAGCTGTGTACATTTGAGGTGGCCAGGGAAGGGTCGAAACAGTCCCGGGATTGACCCGGTGATATGATGTCGTTTACATCTGAGTAAAAAGCTCGTCCTCCATGGTTAACCTGAACAGGAAAAACCTCATTCGTTTACCCGTTTACTTAAAATTCCAAGGTGTAAGAGATAAGCACCTAAAATAAGCAATCCAAATACCCTCTTACTAAAACTGCTTATTAAGTTTTTATACAGCAAACAAGCACTTTATAGCATGTTTTGGACCCCTTATCCAAATGGCTTATCTGATTAATTGGTAAGTGAAATAAGCTTATTATTAAAAGTAATGAATGAAATTTTCCAGGGGAGAAGTTGATAAGCAACTTATCGAGATTTGTGGTGATTGTGTGGGTGTTTGTGGTACTGGTCCTGACCTCGAGCTACACAGCAAGCTTGACATCAATGCTAACGGTACAAAAGCTTCAACCAGCCTACACTGATATTGATAAAATCATGAGAAATGGTGAATCAGTCGGATACCAAGCTTCTTCCTTTATTTATAATAAGTTAAAAGGGATGGGTTTTGATGAAAGCCAGTTAAAGAATTACAGCAGCTTTGAGCAGTATGACAAAGCCCTTGAATTAGGAAGTCAAAACGGGGGCGTTTCTGCCATTGTGGACGAGATCCCTTATCTCAAAGTTTTTCTAGCTAAATACTGTACCAAGTATACCATGACCGGTCCCACCTACAAAACTGCAGGCTTTGGTTTCGTAAGTAACCCAGCTACATTCATACCCTTTTTACTCGGTTCTAATTGCCGTGTTTTAGCATTCCACTTTGTTTGGTACATTTAAGATTATTTTAAGTCATTTAAAAGTAGTTTTGTGTAGGTCATTTCATAACTAAGATATCTAATTATATGTACAGGCCTTTCCAAAAGGGTCTCCCCTAGTAGCTGATGTATCTAGAGCGATCCTACAAGTTACAGAGGTGCAAATAAGGAACATTTCTAACCAATGGTTTGGAGAACCAACGAGTTGTGATAAGCAGAATGAAGCTTCAGTGACCTCAGACAGGCTGACTCTCGATAGCTTCAAGGGCCTTTTTATCATTGCAGGATTGTCATCGACTTCTGCTTTACTAGTTTTCTTGCTCAATTTCTTGTATGAAATTAGAGAAATGTTAGTTTCACAAGGCTCAGTAGGCCAAAAGCTTGTCTCGATCGCAAAAACATTTGATGTATTTAAAGATGGCGAGTCCCAAATGGTAACTGCGGAAGTAGTAGCAGACACAGGATTTTTCTCTAGTGATGAGGGATTTTCGACTACTGAACCCGGGACTCCTGTTTAGTGTTTATGATACATCACAAGTTGTCAAATGTACCATAGAGATTGAGGCGCATGCTGATGTTACATCCAATTAGTATTCTTTGTTGATAGTTTTGTAGTACAATGTGCAATATTGTTTTTATATTCTAGTGTGTCAATATCATTTTATAACCTGCCATTTTTTTTTTTTATTATTTTTTATTTTTATTTATTTATTTATTTTTTTTAATAATTAGTATGTTAATTGTTGAATGGCTAGTTACGTGATTATAGATAGGTGTGATTTGGTGTTTGTTTTGGTCCACTTCGTGTAATATTTTCCTATTAAAGCAATTGATCCTGAATATTTCTCGTTTTTACATCAGCACTATATAATGTTCATTCTAGAGAAAGCCATTTTTTTACTTTGGTTATCTTTGGCGAAATAAGCTAGAGGTGGAGCTTATGTTGTAAGCCGAAATTTGAGTTTAGTATTCACAAATCTATTTGACGAATTAGTTGAAGCCGGATATTATTATCGTAAATCACATAAAAAAACATCAAATTAATTTCACATATATTTTAAGCTTTTGCTTGTTAATCTAAAATATTTTCAAAGATATTTAAGTAATTTGACTAACTATAAGTCTTTATAATCCACATAAGCCTGTTTTAATTGATTTGAGCTTATAGAAGCTTATAGCTTATAAAAACTCCTATAAAATTGTGTAACAAACAAAATTTATTTTAAAAGCTCAAGATCTTATAAAAACTCTCATAAATTTGTGTAACAAACATACGCGACAAAATCTAGTTCAGTATTTCTTACGATCCCATGTGCTCGTAAGAATTACAATACTGAACCAAAATTATAGAATCTCAAGATGTGATATTGGAAATCATTATTACTTCCTCAATTATCTCCTTGATCTCCTCTCCATAAAATATTGTATTTCCATGTATATGTCCCATGATTGTAGCATTCTTCCTTTAATCCTGTGTATATGTACATCGTTTGACATAATGAAAAATATACTTTTGGTACCAATCCCTTTATGGTATCAGAGCATGTAGCGATCCAAAACACAAAAAAAAAAAAAAAAAAAAAAAAAAAAAAAAAAAAAAAAAAAAAAAAAGAGAGAAGACCTTAATCGTTCTCAATGGCTGGAGACGATCCAAAGAAAACCAAAAATGAAGGAGAGACAATTGACCACAACTCTCCTTTTTATCTACATGCTTCCGACTATCCAAAGCAAATGCACGTGAACGATGTGCTTACCGACAAGAACTACAGTGATTGGGAACAGGAAATGATGAATTTTCTGTTTGCTAAAAACAAAACTGGTTTCATCGATGGCTCGATCAAGAAGCCAGAAATGGAATCAGACAAATACCTACCTTGGATGCGTTGCGACGCAATGATTAAAGGCTGGTTAACGACGGCCATGGAGAAAGAAATTCGAAGTAGTGTGAAATACGCCAAAACAGCGGCTGAAATCTGGAAGGATTTGAAGGAGAGGTTTGGGAAAGAAAGCGCCCCCAAGGCATATGAACTGAAGCAGTCACTAACCGCAACTAGACAAGATGGTACGACCGTCTCTGCTTATTACACGAGACTACGTGTCTTGTGGGATGAGATTAAATCGGTTTTGCCTACTCCTCGGTGCACATGTGATGGATGTGAGTGTGGGCTCGGAAAGAAACTAACTGAATTAAAGGAGAAAGAAAGAACTTACGAATTCCTAATGGGCCTTGATGATCAGTTCAGTGTTATTAAGACCCAAATATTGTCAATGAAGCCAACACCAGACCTGAGTGCAGCCTATCATCTAGTGGCGGAAGACGAACAACAGCGTACCATTGCCTCATCAAAAAGGCCGGTCCGTGAAGTTGCTGCCTTCCAAGCCAGTTTTCAAGGGCGGCGAGAACAAACGCGGAACCAACAAGAAAAGGGATGGACTAGGAATAAAAAGGGTTCTCAAGTCGACAAAAATGAGCAATGCAGTGAATGTGGAAGAGATGGGCATAACAAGGATGGGTGTTTTAAAATAATTGGTTACCCGGAGTGGTGGCCAGGAAAAGGAAGGGGGACAAACCAAAGCCAAGAGCAGCAATGGTGGAGAGGAAACCATGTCCTATACCGGGCATGACGGAGGAGCAATATGCAATGTTTCTGAAGTTGTTTGGTGAGAATCAAGAAGAACCCGTTATAGCCAACATGGCAGGTAATATGAGTGTTAATGACTCCTGGGTTGTGGATTCGGGTGCCACCGAGCACATAACCCACCAAGGACACCTCCTTAAAAATTTAATCTTGAACACCACTGAAAGACCAGTCACCATCCCAAATGGGGAATCGATCCCTGTAAAAGGGAAAGGTGAAGTTGTTTTCAAAGGAGGATTGAACATCAAAGGAGTTCTCTTTGTACCAAATTTTACATGCAACCTTCTGTCAGTTAGGAGACTCACCAAAGATCTCCATTGTGCTGTAACATTTTTTCCCGATTTCTTTGTTTTACAGGATCTGGAAGCGGGGAACTTGATTGGAGCGGGTGATTGTCGTGGTGGTCTCTATTGGATGGGAAGAATAAAAGAAGAAAGGAAGGCGATGGCAGTCACTATTGATGCATGGCACAAGCGACTTGGTCATGCATCTAACATAAAGCTGTCTCGTGTTAGTTTTCTTAGAGATGTCTCTTCAAGTTTTAATGCAAAAGTTTGTGATTCATGTAACAAGGCAAAACTCACTCGATTACCCTTTCCGATTAGTAGTAGTAAAACTAGTAATTGCTTTGATTTAATTCATTGCGATGTTTGGGGGAAATATAGAAAACCGTCACTTACAGGGGCAAATTATTTTCTTACAATAGTCGATGACTATAGTAGGGCGGTATGGGTATATTTACTTAAACATAAGCACGAGGCGAGTTCTTGCCTAAGTGATTTTTACAGCATGGTGAAAACACAATTTGGAAAAGTTATCAAAAGAATTAAATGCGACAATGGTGGAGAGTTCGTATCAAACAATATGAATGAATTCTATAGAGAACGGGGAATCATCTTAGAAACTACTTGCCCTCACACCCCACAACAAAATGGGGTAGTAGAACGAAAGCATAGGCACCTTTTAGAGATTGCACGAGCTTTACGGTTTGAAGCGAGTCTTCCCACAACTTTTTGGGGGGAGTGTATCCTCACGGCTGCATACATTGTTAACCGGTTGCCATCCAAAATAATAAATGAAAAAACCCCATATGAAATTCTATTCGGACAACAACCCGAATATGACAATATGAGAGTTTTTGGATGCTTAGCCTACTAAAAAAACACCGAAACAAATGGAGATAAGTTTGAACCAAGAGGAAAACCGGGGGTATTTTTGGGCTATCCACTGGGCAAAAAGGGGTACAAAATTTATGATCTAGAACAAAGGAAAATGGTGATAACAAGAGACGCAAGATTCATAGAGGAAATGTTTCCCTTTTCGAAAGCAGAACCAAAAGTTTTTGAGCAAGAAATTTTTGAGTGCTCAAGTCCTATCTCACAATATGATGAACCACATGAAGAACATGCAAAGAATGTTGAAAATAATGAGGAGGAACGAACACATAGCATGGAAGAAGTATTGGAAGAACAACCAGAAAACTTAGTTGAAGGAAGGGAAAATGTGCAAAGTGACAATATTCATGCTGAAAACATACACATGGAAAATCATGTGGAACCTCCTGTCATCGAGCAAGAGAACGAAGAAGGAAGACCAAAGAGACAAAGAACGCAACCGAGGCACTTAAGCGATTACCAAGTAAAGCTTCCACCATCCATCGACCACACGCAACCCGCTTCCAGTCAAGAGTCCTCAACGGTACACCCGTTATCTCATTATGTTTCTTATGAGCATTTTTCTAACACTCACAAAGCATTCTTATCTGCCATCAATGATCATGATGAGCCAAAGTCTTTTCATCAAGCAGCCCAAAATGAAAATTGGAAGGAAGCAATGCGGAAAGAAATACACGCACTTGAGCAAAATGGGACATGGACCCTTGAACAATTACCGAAGGGTAAGAAAGCCATCGACTCTAAATGGGTGTACAAGATCAAGTTCAAACCGAATGGTGAAGTGGAAAGGTATAAAGCAAGACTCGTTGCAAAAGGCTTTACACAAAGGGAGGGAGTGGACTACCATGATACGTTTGCACCTGTTGCAAAATTAGTGACCTTGAGAACGCTACTAGCCATTGCCGTGAAACGGAAATGGGAGATTGAACAACTTGATGTTAACAACGCATTCTTACATGGAGATCTAGAGGAGGAGGTTTATATGAATATTCCTCAAGGGTTCTCAACCAAAGACGAAACAAGGGTGTGCAAACTCAAAAGGTCGATCTACGGCTTGAAGCAAGCATCTCGAAATTGGTACCACAAGTTTACTAAATCCCTTGTTGGCATTGGTTACAAACAGTCTAAGGCTGATCATTCGTTGTTTATCTACAAAAAGGGTGACACATATGTAGCGTCTCTTATATATGTGGATGATGTAATACTCGTCGGGAATGACAAAAGGTGGATTGAAAGAACAAAGTCCCACCTGGATAAAGAATTTAGCATAAAGGATCTTGGCCCCTTGAAATATTTCTTGGGGATCGAAGTAGCAAGGACATCAGAAGGATTGGTCCTTAGCCAATATAAGTACACATTGGACATTCTTCAAGACAGTGGGTTACAAGGATGCCGCCCTAGTTCGTTCCCCATGGAACCAAATCTCAAGCTTGACAAAGGAGAAGAAGAGGAAAAGGTTGACGCAAGTCGATATCGAAGACTTGTAGGTCGCTTGCTATATCTACAAGTCACTCGCCCGGATATAGCCTACTCCGTAAGCATTCTAAGCCAATTTGTTGGAGACCCGCGACGTATTCATATGGAGGCTGCAAACAGAGTTTTACGATACCTTAAGACTACCATTGGTCAAGGCATTCTTTTACCAAACACCACTGAGACTGACCTTGTTGCTTATTGTGATGCCGATTGGCTTGGATGCCCACTAAGTAGACGATCGAGGTCAGGTTACGTGCTCCTGCTAGGGGGAGCCCCAATATCCTGGAAATCTAAGAAACAATCAGTTGTGTCACGTTCTTCGGCCGAGGCAGAGTATCGATCTATGGCCACCGCAGTTAGTGAGATTACGTGGGTTCGTTGGCTGTTGAAGGAACTTGATGTTGTTGTGGTTGGTCCTACACCGTTATTTTGCGACAACCAAGCAGCAAAGCATATAGCGAACAATCCCGTCTTTCATGAAAGAACGAAGCATGTTGAAATGGATTGTTATTTTGTTCGTGAACGAGTTGAACGAAAAGAGATTGTGCCTGTTCACATCAATTCAAAGCAGCAAATTGCCGACTTACTTACCAAACCACTTGGCTCTCACCTGTTGCAAACGTTGCTGGTCAAGTTGGGCATTCGAAACTTACATGCGCCAACTTGAGGGGGAGTATTGGAAATCATTATTACTTCCTCAATTATCTCCTTGATCTCCTCTCCATAAAATATTGTATTTCCATGTATATGTCCCATGATTGTAGCATTCTTCCTTTTATAGTTTTAATCCTGTGTATATGTACATCGTTTGACATAATGAAAAATATACTTTTGGTACCAATCCTTTTATGTGATATCATAACTTTTTTATTATTTCTTACATACACAGAATTATATTTGATATTCCTCAAAAAGATTTTATATTTGAAAAAGATATTTGTATTTTACAACACATTTAGGGTAAAAAGATATTACGGAGTAGTACAAATAAAGTAAACACCATAGTTACCAAAAGCAAGGAAAAGTAAAGTAAAAATGAAGAAAACATAGTAAAGTCAAAAGATAGCGACCATCAGACGGACCAAATCTCAAAAAGTCAAAAAAACATAAAACATGAAACTGAAGTCTGAGATAAACTGAAAAACACAAACACAAACACAAACACAAACATGATTTCGAATCTAACTGTGTTCTTTGTCGTGATATGGGCCTTCACTATCTTTTCCGGCGAAAAATTTGCCTTTTGGATGCCTTCTTATTACACTTGCTCGTGGCCCCCGGTAACTTACTATCTCAGATCAATTTTTTTTTTTTTTTTTTTTTTTTTTTTTTTTTTTTTTTTTTTTTTTTTTAATTCATGTGATGACTTTTTGTGATACTATATTTAGTTACCTAAACAGTATATGTTTAATGGGATATGTTTTGAAAATGTATCAACTTGACACTTATTCCTTTAGATTGAATGTATAAACTTTTAATTTTTGCTAGTAGGGTTGAGATTCTCTCAAGTTGATATGAACATGACAAGCACTGTTCCCTTATAGACAAAATAGTGGGGCCTACTGAGGGACCCAATTTTCTTTTTTATTGTGAGTGAACATTACCGATCATGTTCGTATGAACTTGAGAGTATCTCAATCCCTGTGTGTATCATTGCGGGCAAAGTTTGATACATTTGAATGGAAATTATTTGAAAATGTATGGAACTTTACCCGTGATAATACACGCAATAGTAAAATTAAAAGTTGGTATGTTAAAATAGGAAGAAAAAAAAAAAAAAAAAAGTTCAGTACACAACAAAGTAATAAGTATCAAGTTGGATACATCTTTGAACCTTTATCCCTATTATTATAAGCAATCTTGTTACATAGCCATTGCTCCGATGTACGCGGCCTAACTGGTATTTCTGTGGTCATTCCTGGATGTCCACCGTACCTAGCGAACCCAGGTCTCTTGTTAACTACAATAAGTTGCAACCGGTGAAAATAGGTTATAATAAAGTGTAGATTGGTTAGTAAGAAGTTCAAAGTTTGAGTATGAAAATAAAGGATAATTTGTTAGTGGATAAGGGAGTGTTGCAAGTTTGAAACAAAATGTCCTAATTTTTGGCACTTGTTGCATCTAGAGAATAGAGATCTAAAGGGGCGTTTGGTATTGCGTTTTGACAGTGATTTGTGATACGGAGTAATTAGAATTAGATAATTTCTCAAATGATCCGATTTATGCGACAAGTTTTATTTTGTTAAGGTTTGTCCTTGTAAGCTTTGTTTGGAAAAGTGGTACTTACCGAAAGCTCAACCCACCAAAATTTTGGAAGCAATGCACTTATAGATGCTGGATAAAATGGCCAATTTCTAAACATTTTTGGTATGCTCTTCTTTTGATAGGCAAAGACTCACACCCTGTGGATTAGTCGGCTAAAAGGTTGTAAACCATGGTTACCCAAAAAGACTCGCACACACCTTTTAATACACAAACGTCTCAACTGAGACTTGAACCTACAACATTTTGGTTGCTGGAACCTAGATACACCAAAGACCTCTTAGTAACATTCTTTGGTACGCTAATCAAACAGTTTTATATAAACTGTTGCATCAATTGGAACATAATGTGAAATCGAAACACTTGTGAAAATATGTGGTATAGTACTTGAAAATGCAGTAATTAAATGAGTACTTCGAAAATGGATGCCACCATTATCTTTTAGAGACTCATGCTTTTAGTTGGTGTGTGTAGATCTATGCAACGGACAATCCAGGTGATTATGTGAAAATTGCAGTGATAACCGATCCACAGGTATTCATAATCTAAATAGCATTTCCTATAATATACATGTATCCCAATGATTAAAGCCCTTACACAAGTCTAATTCTAACAGCTCATGGATAGGACATCGCTCCCATTGGCACCTAAATCACTGATACTTGAGATTGTACAATTTTATACTGATATCTATATGCGACGAGCAATGCTGTCTTCCATCATGCCTTTCAAACCCGACATGGTGTTGTTTCTGGGTGATTATTTTGATGGTGGTCCTGTTCTTTCCGATGAAGAGTAAGGAAAAAAGTATTTGTTTTTTGGTGTTATATATAAGAAGTGCGTTAAAATAATATTAAAACATAAGCTTATTCTAAACAGATATCTACTAAAAGAATAAGCAGGTCACGACTTTGTATTTTCAAGTGTTTATCTACTTTAAAATGAGCAGATAAGCAGTTTCATGCAAATACTCAAAACTGCTTTTATGCTAATTTTAGTAAGTAGATAAGCACTTAAGTATCCAATCCCAAACGCCCCTCTAATATGTTTGGTGTTCAGGTGGCAGGATTCTTTAAATCGTTTTAGGCATATTTTCGACCTCAAGACCATTGAAAAAGCTACAAATAATCAAGTATACTTCCTATCAGGAAACCATGACATCGGTTATTCAGGCTATCACTCTAAAATACCCGAGGTATTTTTCTTGTTCTCATATCATAACGCATTATTTTATTGTGTATCATAATTTAAACTTGTTTTCCTTGATTTTTGAATCAATAGGTTATCAACCGATATGAAAAAGCATTCGGTTCAAGGAACTATAACTTCACAGCAGGAGCAGTGGAATTTGTTGTTGTTGATGCCCAAACAATAGATGGTAAAAAATATATTTCTTCCAATGATTGAAACATAAAAATTGATTTCGAAATATTGATGATGTGCCGTCCACAGGCCGTCCGCAACAAATCCAAACCTCTGCTACATGGAAGTTTGTTAACAGTGTGTCTACAGGTATGTCCATATATAACAATCGGTGACATTTTTCATATAATTGGTAAATTCTTTATTTTTAGTAATTAACATCATTTTACGTTTCTAAAGATTATCAGTCCCGTCCACGAGTGTTATTGACTCATATACCACTCTATCGACCCGACTCAACTCCCTGTGGTCCTCGACGTTCTTCTCCTATTATTGACCAGGTTAGAATGTTTGTATTTTTGTTAGTCTCATTGTTCATGACTTTTTGTGGACTCAGAAATAATCTCACTTTTTCATGTTCAGAGAATTACGCTTGCTACTGATGATCGGGACATAGTGTAACTTTCTCATGCTATCAACTTATTCAATATTTCAATTCTTGTTTGGCTAAGGGTTCAGTTCTTATACCATGAAACTGATGCAGGTATCAAAATTATCTTAGAGAAAAAACAACAAACATGTTACTGGACTCCATCAAACCTGTAAGTTCCCTCTTTATCCATTGCATATAACTGAATCTTCAAACGTTTGATGTTCGTAAATGTGATTTGTGTCATTACAGGTACTTGTGTTGTCTGGTCATGATCACGATCAGTGTACTGTTACTCATATAGCTGAACACGGGCCTGTAGTAGAGGTATGTGTGTGAGTTTTTCGTATATGTTTATGTGAATGTTATGACATTAAATGTGTTGTTACTTTGTGTAGCAAACTTTGGGGACGATTAGCTGGCAGCAGGGAAACTTTTATCCATCTTTCATGCTACTAACCGCAAGTAAAGTCGCATATTCTAATGCATCGGAGACCGTATCAACACATCTGTGTTCTCTTCCTGCACAGATCTTTATTTACTTGTGGTAATCTTCATTTGAAAATAAATTTACGTTATACATTCAAGAAAAAAAGTGTTTTTTATTTCATTGTATGACTAACTTTTAACCATTATATGTAAGTACCTTTTATAAGAGGCTAAATTCTTAAATAGTGACGTGGCATCATTTTTGATGTGCCACATCATCATTTACAATTTTACATAAAAGGTTACGTACATAAACCGGCAAAAGTTTGAAAGTAGGTTACATACAATGAGAAAAAAACAATTTTTTCTTGCATATTATGGTTTTTAAATTTTGTTATGTTTGATTAGTCTATAAATATCAGGTATATTGTGTTATTTGTGGTTACTCTTGTTGTGGTTCTCCTATGGCCAACAAATGGATTGGGCATCCACCTACATATTGGCGAGTTGGTGAGTAATACGTTAGCCGTCTTCAAAAGCACTAAAGTGAAAGATGACGATGAAAACTGCGACTATGAGATGGTTTGGGATGCGGAAGGCTCTATGCATTTAATTAAGAAAGCCTCAAAGATTGCTCCCTCACGTTCAACCGAGAGGATAGAAAGGTAAGTCTACACACGTAACGTAGTGTTTTTACTTAACAAATGTAAGGTGATTGTAGTAATAAGTTGATTTTTTTAATGGTTCAGGGGAAATGCTACAATGCGATCAGCAGCTAAAAAACAGATGATGCAGGAGATTAATGTTACAATGCCACAAGACGATGCTGCTGCAAAATTGGGACCATTCAAAACCAACAAGTCAATTGTTAGACTGGTGATTCAGAGGTTGCTACGGGTTTTCCAAGTGCTTTCAGTTGTTGCTGCAGTTAATGTGCCTATCTATATAATGTTGCTATTCAGTGACTGGATTGACAAATGATGTTGATGCAATTTATTTATCAGCTTAACACTTAAAAAAAAAAAAAAAAAAAAAAAAAAAAAGATATTCTGGAAGAGCATATTAAAATTTTATTAATGTTATGAACAGTAGAAGAGGTGTTGTAATGATTTGTTGTACAACAGTTGTAGTTGAGGCTTTGATTAAAAATGGCCTGAGACCGCATGTAACTGTAAAACAGGTCACTTGTANTTTTTTTTTTCATTCAGTTTTCTTAACTGTTTCGCCAATGTGGACATGTGGTTAAGCTCAGAATCCTGGTATGCATTCTTATTTATTTACTTCTGCATCTGTGTGATATTTACTTTACAATTTGAAGGAAAGTACTTGCACACACTTGTCGCTTTTGTTTGTTGGTCTATGTGATATTTACTTTGGTGTAATTTTTTACAGGAAGTGTATCTACTTAAAATGTTGTTGTTGAATATATTCGTATATCATATTGTTGCACCAACTTGTGCAACAAGATCACAACACGCAATGTACGTTATCGACTTATAATAGGAAACGAACTTATGATGTGATCAAATAAGTAGTGTTTTTATACATTATTTATCTCATATATTTTGCTCATTTGCTATGATTTTATATAAGAATCGTTATTTAATCGTTTAATTTTGTGATTCTTAGTAATTCTGGAGCAAAAATGGAAAGACACGGAAAACGACATTATTTAGAGCTAAAACAAAGAAAATGAATAATAATGCAAATCAGACATCCAATACGGAGCATCACTGCTAATTAATGTATCATTACCCTTGACAGAATCTTCATTAGCTGCCTATTCAGATGCTGATTAGGCAGGATTCTTGCCACTCGTCACTCGTCGTTCTACTTTCGGGTATTGTGTATTTCTTGGCAACAATCTACTCGTCGTTCTACTCTCTCTCGGTCTAGTGTGGAAGCTGAATCGCGGTGTTGCCAATGATTTGGCCGAGACTTCTTGGTTACATAATCTTCTTTGTGCTTCACTCTTCGCTGCACTCGGCTGCTTTTGTTTAGTGTGACAATATTAGTGTCGTGTTTTTGTCATCCAACCCCGTACAACACCAACGTACGAAGCATATAGAGATTGACATTCACTTTGTCCGAGATCAGGTGGCCACTGGTCAAGTACGTGTTTTGCATGTTCCCTCACGATATCAGTATGCTAACATATTCAAGAAAGGTCATCCGTATGCCCTATTTGATGATTTTCACTCCAGTTTGAGCGTTTGGCGTTTTCCCGCTCCAACTAAAGGGGCTGTTAGTAGATTATTATTATGTAGGAGAAAATTCCGAAAAGGCCTCGGTCGCACCACGTGTTTACCTTCTCTAGACCGATTTTTTTCCCCTAAATAGACATGGGCTACTTTGGAATTGGGCTACCTAGTTAAAATCATGACACGTGTCCACTTTTGAAAGTACACAGAGTACAAATATGTAAGGTATGTGTAAGACTTGTCCCCTAGGTGTTCTGTTGGGGCGACTTGTACCTTGGGCAATGAAAATTTTGTCGTTTAGTGAAAAAATGGCAAAAAAATTTCACTAAACGACAAAATTTTGGTCGCCCAAGGTACAAGTCGCCCTGACAGAACACCTAAGGGACAAGTCTTACACATAGCTTACACACTTGTACTTTGTATACTTTTAAAAGTGGACACGTGTCATGATTTTAACTAGGTAGCTCAATTCAAAGGTAGCCCATGTCTATTTGGGGGGAAACATTGAGTCTATAAAAGGTTACATCGGAGGCGACCGGGGTACTTCCAAAATTTTCTCTTATTATTATGTAGTCTATTTAGGACATGTTTGGTATGGGGGTATGAGTATCATGGAATGAGTTTCATTCCGATAATGGTGTTTGTTTGATAAATATTGATATCAAATATGATAATGATAGATAAATATATTTCATACTCCAAACCACTCCATGAGGCAAGATATGAAACTTTCATAAGTGAGGGACCCACGTTATGCCTAAACCCATACCGATTGTAATTCATGGCAGCATACCAAACGCACCCTTAATTGTGTTGGGCCAAGCTATATGCATTGTATTTATACTTGTATGGAACTTCCTTGTTGGTTAAGGGAATACATGGTTTTTAGCAAATTACAAATTTCGTCCTTGTGGTTTGCACATTTTTTTTAGTTTCTCGTTCTTAAACTTTAATAATTACACCGCCCATCCATGTGGTTGTCCGTTTCTAAAAACCGGTGTAACACCCCCCAAAATTTAACCATGACAGCGGAAGACTTTTTAAAATAACAGCGGAAGACTTTAATTTAACAGCGGAAAACTTTTGGGTGTTACTTCGAGGATCTTTTCATAATCACAGAAACAACACAAAGTGATGTTTAAAAGTTTACTTTATTTCAAAATACCAAATTATTAAGATGTTCACAATTTCAATAACACAATTATTAGATATCTTCTAATAAGGGGTAAGTGCCCCGTTGAGATTAAATTCTATACAAAAGGTGTTTGCAGTTGGGTTATGACCAAATATGTGGCTCTCTTTAACTTAGTACAAATACTAACTGTACATAGTACATACATTTCACATTCTTATTGGCAAGTATATAACATTAACTGTTCATCCGTCCCGTTATACAACTGTTTGAAGCACTGTTCATAAGATAATTACCCCGTTTTTCTACTGTTCATCCCTGTAATACACTTATAATCAGTGTTAGTGACCTGCTGCCGGATAACTCTTACTCCACAGCCATTCATTTTTTTTTCCTTTTTGTTTGTAACCTTGCCCACTAGAAACTTCCTCCATCAGTCTACCTAGCACCAAAAAAATTACACATTGTCAGCTGCAAGAAGAAACCAAAAAAAAAAGGAATCTAAATCAGGTTTTAGAAAGAAACAAAGCAAGGAGAATCTGCAGGTTGCACAGGTGTGTGTTGCTTTTTACATACACATATATGTCCCATGGTTGTTTTTATACACATGTAAACATATGGATTTTTTACATCCAGGTAGTTGCAAAAAAAAGGTTGGTATCACCTTTGGCTTTCTTACCTTTCTATTTATAGGTAACCCATAGTTCAATGAAGCTTTTAAATGTAGAAAATTCAGTGCATTTAGTTACCATGTCATATTTTTACTGTTGGAATGCATTTACTAACCCTATTTATTATGCCTCTTCTGAAAATAAATTTGCCTCTAAATTACTTTGCACATGTCAATTCTATAGTTACTTTTGTGTATGTGTAAATCTGAACTTTATATATAAGTACTTACTAATGCCTAAAAGATTATTAAGAGAGGAATTTGCACAATTCGCAAACACCTATATGCATAACTTGACTGATAATTATGGACTTACGGACCGAAAACTAACTGAAAGTGAAAATTACTTACAATATAATGGACCATCCATACCTGATACCGACGTCAGTGCCGAAAATGATACTTTCAATGGTGCAATATCATATGATGTGGGACCTTCCAATGTAAGCAGCGCCACTTCTGACTTGTATGGACAACAACAGAATTTGTCCGTATTAGTCAAAAATCAGTCACTTTATCAACAGTCAACATCAATAACCAATGGAAAAAATCCAAATGAAATTTATCACCTTGGCCAATCAACCGCGACAGTGTCAGATAACCTGGAAACAAAAAAAGGTAATCTTATTATCATCTTCAGTATTGTCTAACTATACTATGCACTTGCTAAATGGTTAAATAAATCATGCAGATGCACTAGCCATCCCTCATAGGCGAAAACGTCGAATAGTAGCAATGTACAGAGACGGGCTACATCTTTCTAAACGATCCAAAGGTTGGTTAAATTCTTTTTCTAATACACTTGACCTATAAAAGAAACATGGCTTCTAACAGCAAACTGACTCTCAAACTTTTACATGCATTGAGATTCGAGAGGGTTCATATGGCACAAAAGAATCTGACTCATATGGTGTCTGTAATGGTCAGTACACTTTTAATTTGTTACATGTACGTTGATACCTATATAAATTATGGGCAACTTTTTTTGCCTAAGTAAATGTTACCGTTTTTGTTTTTGCAGAATCTTCAAATAACAAAGGAAAACCAAAAAACTTTGAGACCATACCAACGGCTGCACAGTCTACTGAAGCAGATGAGATGGACGCCAGCACATTCATATCTGAATCCACCACATTCATACCTGAAAATCCAACAGACACGGTTAACCAAACTGATTCAGGTCAAAATGAAAGAGAACATGTTCATTCAAACCCAATGAATAATCCAGCAACCACTACTTCAATCACACCAGATATTCAAGGTTCCTATGGCACAAAAGAATCTGACTCATATGGTGTCTCTAATGGTCAGTACACTTTTAATTTGTTACATGTACGTTGATACCTATATAAATTATGGGCAACTTTTTTGGCCTAAGTAAATCTTACCGGTTTTGTTGTTGCAGCATCTTCAAATAACAAAGGAAAAGCAAAAACCTTTGACACCATACCAACGGCTGCACAGTCTACTGAAGCAGATGAGATGGAGGCCAGCACATTCATACCTGAATCCAACACATTCATACCTGAAAATCCAACAGACACGGTTAACCAAACTGATTCAGGTGAAAATGAAAGAGAACATGTTCATTCAAACCCAATGAATAATCCAGCAATCACTACTTCAATGACACCAACTGTTCAAGGTAAGCAGTTAACGTCATGTGAATTTCCACGTGTAAAAATATTAACCTTAAAATGTGCATTTTCTAAAATATTTTAGTTTTCATTTACAGTGTCCAGTATTAATTTTTTTAGTTTCTCTGTTTTGTAATTACAGGTGTATCACCTTTGTATATTGACATTGGAGATAGCCAATATGCATGTCAGTATTGCAATGCGGTGTTCTGGTATTCAGAAAGGTCAAAAAAATCGTGTGAATGGAGGAATTTGAAGTACACCAGGTGCTGTGCAGGCGGCCAGGTGTATCTGGAAAAAGAGTTAGACCCACCCATGTACTTGAAGCAAATATTCAAAGATAAACACTTCTTAGACAACGTTCGTGCATACAATCAGATGTTTAGTATGACGTCGTTCGGGGCACAGATAGACGACACAATTAATGATGGAAAAGGTCCATACGTGTTCAAGATNGATAACTATATAAATTATGGGCAACTTTTTTGGCCTAAGTAAATGTTACCGGTTTTGTTTTTGCAGAATCTTCAAATAACAAAGGAAAGGCAAAAACCTTTGAGACCATACCAACGTCTGCGCAGTCTACTGAAGCAGATGAGATGGAGGCCAGCACATTCATACCTGAATCCAACACATTCATACCTGAAAATCCAACAGACACGGTTAACCAAACTGATTCAGGTCAAAATGAAAGAGAACATGTTCATTCAAACCCAATGAATAATCCAGCAATCACTACTTCAATCACACCAGCTGTTCAAGGTAAGCAGTTAACGTCATGTGAATTTCCACGTGTAAAAATATTAACCTTAAAATGTGCATTTTCTAAAATATTTTAGTTTTCATTTACAGTGTTCAGTATTAATTTTTTTAGTTTCTCTGTTTTGTAATTACAGGTGTATCACCTTTATATATTGACATTGGAGATAGCCAATATGCATGTCAGTATTGCAATGCGGTGTTCTGGTATTCAGAAAGGTCAAAAAAATCATGTGAATGGAGGAATTTGAAGTACACCAAGTGCTGTGCAGGCGGCCAAGTGTATCTGGAAAAAGAGTTAGACCCACCCACGTACTTGAAGCAAATATTCAAAGATAAACACTTCTTAGACAACGTTCGTGCATACAATCAGATGTTTAGTATGACGTCGTTCGGGGCACAGATAGATGACACAATTAATGACGGAAAAGGTCCGTACGTGTTCAAAATCTCAGGCCAGATTCATCACTGGATTGGAACAATATGTCCAACCAACAAAGATGAGCCAAAATTTATGCAGATTTATATGTTTGACACGGAAAATGAGATTGCTCATAGGATGGAACCTTTTGGCGGTAAAGAAAAGAGTGGGCTGAAACCTGAAATAATTCAGAATTTAATACAGGTTCTTGACGACAAGAACGAATTAGTTCAGGTTTTCAGAACCGCAAGGGACAGAATCAACGAAGGCAATATTGAAGATTTCAAGATACAGCTTTACAATGTAGCTGGAAATCGACGGTATGACCTTCCTTCTTCGCACACTCTTGGAGCAATAGTCTTTGAACCAGACGGGAATAGCCAGACGGATTATGACATCATTATAGAATACAAGGACAAGCAACCTAAACGAATTAACAAGCTTCATAGTTCATACATGTCGCTGCAATATCCTCTTATTTTTGTGTATGGCCAACCCGGTTTTAACACAAAAATGACACTGGACGGCGTGAATGCAAGCACAAAACGTACAAAATTGTCTATGAATATGTTCTACAGGTACCAACTGCATGAAAGGTTTGGCGAATATGGTCTGATGTTTAGAGGTGGCCGCCTATTTCAACAGTACGTTGTCTCTATGTACTGCACGCTTGAACAAGATCGCTTAGATTTCGCTAGAGCAAATCAGAATAAACTTAGAAGTGACTGCCTCTCAGGCATATGTGATGCGTTTGCGAAAGGAGACCACTTCGGAAAAGACATAGGCCAAAAGATTATACTTCCTTCAAGTTTCACAGGGGGGCCGAGATACATGTACAGCCACTACCTTGATGCGCTTGCTATTTGTAGAGTGCTTGGAAATCCACAGTATTTCATAACGTTTACATGCAATGTCAATTGGCCGGAAATTAAAAGACATATGAGAAAGTATCCTCAGTTAACACCTTCGGACAGACCAGATGTCATATGCAGAGTTTTCCAAGAAAAGGTCAATGACTTAATGAGAATTCTTAAAGAAGGAAATATCTTTGGACGTTGTGCTGGAGGTATGTCATACCGTTAAACTAATTTTATTGTGAGTAGACATGTAAAAAAGAATACACTCTTTTGATATATAGTACTAACACTCGATTACTGTTATCTTTTTGATTACCAGTTCTTTACACTATCGAGTTTCAAAAACGCGGATTACCGCACTGTCACACGTTACTTTGGATCGATTCGCGAGACAAAATCAAAGATCCAGACCAAGTTGACAGGTTCATTTCGGCAGAATTACCTGACAAAAGATCAGACCCTCATGCATACAGAGTCGTTGCAGAAATGATGATGCATGGACCATGCGGGAATGCTAAGCCAAATGCCGCATGTATGCAAGAAGGCAGCTGCCAGAAGAATTTTCCGAAAAAATACAACGAAAGAACATATTTTGATCAAGATGGACATATACACTATAGAAGACGAAGAACAGAAGCTTACGTCCCAAAAGGTGAACTAAGATTAGACAACACGTATGTTGTGCCGTATAATCGGTTACTTTGTTTGATGTTCCACGCTCATATCAACGTTGAATACTGTGGTTGGAGTATGTTGATAAAATATTTATTCAAATACATCTCGAAAGGCACAGATCGAATTGCTGCACGTATTGTTAAACCGATTGGTGATCCAGGGCCTTCGACGTCCGCTCCTCGAATACAAGTGGATGAAATACAAAATTTCATAGACGGTCGCTTCCTTTGCCCGCACGAGTCATGTTGGAGGATACTTGATTTTCCCATCCATCACAGAGAACCTGCTGTCCAGATACTTGCTGTGCATTTAAAGGATATGCAGCAAATANACGAAAGGAGACCACTTCGGAAAAGACATAGGCCAAAAGATTATACTTCCTTCAAGTTTCACAGGGGGGCCGAGATACATGTACAGCCACTACCTTGATGCGCTTGCTATTTGTAGAGTGCTTGGAAATCCACAGTATTTCATAACGTTTACATGCAATGTCAATTGGCCGGAAATTAAAAGATATATAAGAAAGTATCCTCAGTTAACACCTTCGGACAGACCAGATGTCATATGCAGAGTTTTCCAAGAAAAGGTCAATGACTTAATGAGAATTCTTAAAGAAGGAAATATCTTTGGACGTTGTGCTGGAGGTATGTGATACCGTTAAACTAATTTTATTGTGAGTAGACATATAAAAAGAATACACTCTTTTGATATATAGTACTAACACTTGATTACTGTTATCTTTTTAATTACCAGTTCTTTACACTATCGAGTTTCAAAAACGCGGATTACCGCACTGTCACACGTTACTTTGGATCGATGCGCGAGACAAAATCAAAGATCCAGACCAAGTTGACAGGTTTATTTCGGCAAAATTACCTGACAAAAGATCAGACCCTCATGCATACAGAGTCGTTGCAGAAATGATGATGCATGGACCATGCGGGAATGCTAAGCCAAATGCCGCATGTATGCAAGAAGGCAGCTGCCAAAAGAATTTTCCGAAAAAATACAACGAAAGGACATATTTTGATCAAGATGGACATATACACTATAGAAGACGAAGAACAGAAGCTTACGTCCCAAAAGGTGAACTAAGATTAGACAACACGTATGTTGTGCCGTATAATCGGTTACTTTGTTTGATGTTTCACGCTCATATCAACGTTGAATGCTGTGGTTGGAGTATGTTGATAAAATATTTATTCAAATACATCTCGAAAGGCACAGATCGAATTGCTGCACGTATTGTTAAACCGATTGGTGATCCAGACCCTTTGACGTCTGCTCCTCGAATACAAGTGGATGAAATACAAAATTTCATAGACGGTCGCTTTCTTTGCCCGCACGAGTCATGTTGGAGGATACTTGATTTTCCCATCCATCACAGAGAACCTGCTGTCCAGATACTTGCTGTGCATTTAAAGGATATGCAGCAAGTAACATTTGGAGAGGCGGAGCCTTTAGAACGTATTCTCTCAGATCATGGGAGGAAACTCACCACACTTACACAATGGTTTGCATACAATGAAGCACATACAGATGGGCGCCATCTCACTTATTTGGATTTCCCTTCTGAATATGCTTGGTACGAAAACCAAAAAACATGGAAGCGTAGGAAAATCAAGACACGACATTCTATAGGTAGATTAGTCTATGTGCATCCAGCAGCAGGGGAACTTTTCTATTTCCGACTACTCCTTGCACACCAAAAAGGTTCCCGCTCATTCATTGAAGTTAGAACTGTCAACGAGTGTATCTTGCCAACATACCGAGAGGCATGTCAGGCTATGGGCCTTCTTGAAGATGATCGGGAATGGGATATAGCATTGGAAGAGGCATCAACAACAGCATCAGCTTCAGAATTGCGTATGCTATTTGCTCACATTCTGATGTACTGCGAAGTCTCTAACCCTTTGGACCTTTGGGAAAGACATTGGCGACGTATGGCAGACGACATTCGCATGAAGGCTTCTGTCACAAGTGGTGTTAGAAATCTTTATGTGAATGATCCAGAAACAAAGAAGTTTGTTATGTATGAAATAGAGGTGATACTTAACCGGTGTTCAAAATCGTTAACAGAATTCGGTTTTTCACTTCCTCCAGACCATCTCATCCAAGACCTTCATAACATACTACTAATGGAGGAAAAGAATTACAATCGTGAAGAACTAAAAGAAGAGGCTGCAAGATCAGTGGTCAAATTGAATGGTGAGCAAAAGCGTGTCTACAACATTATAGTTGACGTATGTACTCAACAGAAACAAGAAATGGTCTTCGTTTATGGCCATGGAGGAACAGGCAAAACATTTCTCTGGAAAACGATCATCAATACGGTGCGGTCAGAAGGAAAAATTGTACTGGCTGTTGCATCTTCAGGCATTGCCTCATTGCTTTTACCATCTGGTCGTACAGCACATTCCAGGTTTAAGATACCATTGGAATTAAATGACCGTTCAATGTGCAGTGTCAAAAAGAATACGCTTATGGCTAAATTACTTATTGACACTGATTTGATAATATGGGATGAGGCGCCAATGAATGACCGCCGATGTTTTGAAGCGCTCGACAGAACACTAAGAGATATTCTAGCGAATCCTGACAAACCATTCGGAGGCAAAATAGTTATGTTAGGAGGTGATTTCAGACAAACATTGCCAGTGAAGAAGAAAGCACCTAAACAAGAGATAATAGCATCGTCGATTGCTAAATCTTATTTGTGGCGGCATTTTAAGGTATTTAAGCTTCAACAGAATATGAGGCTTTTTCAGCCAGGCCTCAGTGAACGTGAAAAAAAAGAAGCTAATGATTTTGCTTCATGGTTGCTTGATGTTGGCGACGGTATACTTGGAGATCCAGATGAAGAAAATCCAAATGAGGCTGCATGGATTACAGTTCCACCAGAATTCCAGATACCGGATGACGAAAATGGTGTCCGAACACTCATTGACTTCATCTACGATAACGACACGTTACACCGACCGACAGCTCAACTGTTACAACAAAAAGCAATCGTTTGCCCTAAAAATGAAACAGCTGACGAAATAAACAAAAAGATTTTATCGGAAGTGCAAGGAAAGTCGGTCGTGTACATAAGTACAGACGAGGCAATACCGATAGGAAAGCATAGTGCAGCAACCGAAATGCTGTATCCGCCTGAGTACTTAAACACTTTTAAGTTCCCAGGTCTACCACTACACAAATTAGAATTGAAAGTCGGTAGTCCAATCATGCTCCTAAGAAATTTAAACATGAGTGGTGGTCTTTGCAATGGTACAAGAATGATAGTGAAGAATTTAATGTCGAAGCTGATCGAAGCAGAAATTATTACAGGAACGAGGATCGGCGAGAAAGTTTACATTCCACGAATCCCATTAACCCACAAAGACCCAAACTACCCATTCATTTTTAAACGCAAACAATTTCCAGTCAAACTTTGTTATGCTATGACGATAAACAAAGCCAAGGGCAGTCTCTTACAAAAATCGGTGTCTACCTGCCTCAATCAGTTTTCAGCCATGGGCAGTTGTATGTTGCACTATCACGTGCAACATCGCCCAATGGTTTAAAAATTCTCTTGAAAACTGACGGTCAACAAGCACCAGACAAAACTAGAAATATTGTTTATAGAGACTTCTTGGCACAAATTCATGCAACAGAGGTTACATTCTTAGAATACACATACAAACACACATGTTACCTACATACATGATATCATAGTAATTGACATTCGCATTCACTCATGCATTATGTGTTTTACCATCTGTCTAGATCATGCATTGCATTAATTATGTTATTATCACATTAACAGCTAACCTCTACGCAATAAGAAAAAACAAAAAAGAATTTACAATTTCGTAAACTTTTTTTTTAACGTATGCAGAATGGCAGAATCTAGCACGAAGAGCATACAAGCAGCACCAAGTAGCAACATTATGCAAGTGGAAGCTAATATCAAAGACCTAAGACCGAAAGACAGAAACAAAACTATACAGGCGATAATATACAGAGCATGGATAGCAAGGGATCCCCCAGATACAACTGAAAAAGGATGCAAGGCCATTCTCTTAGACAAACAGGTATACTATCTGTACAAGTATCGTCTGAATCTAATACAACATTCTTAGACAAATACAAACTAATAACGAACCCTTAACAGGGTGATGCGATACAAGGAAACATGGATATTCGTGATAAAAGTTTCTTTAGTGAAATTTTTATACCTGGCAAAGCATATCGTATTTCGAACTTCACATGCTGCCCAACAGAAAACTGGCAGCAAACGCTAGAAAACACGACATCATTATCCTTCACCAGATTTTCAAACTTTGATCACATATCATCTGAAGGATTTCCAGCCCATTATTTCAACTTTGTCTCTTACAACCGGTTGCCGCATAAAGTTGTTGATCCAAATGACAAAAGCCGCAGAGAGTACCCCGTCCTCACAGGTTCCATTAGCATTTTCCTTCTCCGCATTCAGATATATACCTACAAAATATATATATATATATATATATATATATATATATATATATATATATATATATATATATATATATATATATATATATATATATATATATATATAT
>LBNU01003386.1:135260-146108 GCA_014162995.1 Artemisia annua
GTATGTTGTGCTTAATAGTAAAAATCCAATGCCAAAAAGGTTTTCTGCATCTTGCCGGTTCGCAGCCGATGTTGTAGACTTCCAATAAAAGGCGGAGGAAAAATAACCAAGGTCATAATAGACTATCACATCTTGCCGTTCGCAGCCGATGTTGTGATTGTTATAAAGGGCCAAGGTAAATACGTTTTGTGCTTTTAATGAAAAAAATGCCAAACCTTGACTCCGGGGAGGTCCTAATAAAAGCTTCTGTCTCTGGACTCGTAGTTGAGTTGTTTCGGTCGCCAATAAAAGAGACACTCCTCAAAATCGTGTTAAATCAGAGACCTTGATGTGGACCTCATTCTTGTGGGCAGTGGTTCTCGAGGGAAGGATTAGAAACTACTTAGCGTCTAAATTTCAAGCCTTTATCAGACTAATAAATAGAAAAACGAGGAAATTCAATTTCCCACCAAAAATAAAATAATTAGAGGAAAATAGGAATATGGGAGTAAGGAGTTTTCACAAGTAACTTCCATGGATAATTTTAGCATCGATGCTTATAAAAGAACAATGATTTTGTTTTACGCTTAGTCTGGGGGGGGGGGACTTGTGAAAAATCAAGGACGACGAATTTTAACCGTTAGGTCGCTTCTCTATGAGTTGTGTTTCTACTCGATGATCCTCATAGTTATCCTTAGGATAATGAAAGTCATCATACCGTCACCCGAATAAGGATAGGTTGTAAATATATAGATAATGAATAAGAATAAGTAGGATAATCGGGGCATTTTTGGAATTTAAGATTTAGTAGTCTCTTTTGAACGTTTTGCTACTTTCAAAGTTAGTAGAAAGAGATGAGGAATTTTGATTTCAAAGGTGTAAGTTCATAACATTGCGTGAGGACACGGCAATATCTTAGTCTGGGGGATTTTGGTATGTGCTTAAACACATACTTTTTCTTTACCAAATTAAGACCCAAAAGACCAAAAACCCGCTAATAAATGCCAAATATATGTGTTTTTGTGTTTTTGTACATGCAGGTAACAAAATATGAGAAAACGACAAAAACCGAGACAAAATCACGAAAAACGAGCACGAGAATGGAAAAGAGAAAATATTTATAGCCGGGAAATAATCTGAGCTCAAAATGTCAAAAGAAGTCCCTGAAGAATTTAAAGTTTCAAGAATAGTCCCTAGAAAAAGATTGAAGAGATTTACAAGTTCAGTCCCTCATCTTTCCAAAGTTGTCAGAAATGGTCCCTCAAAGCTAAAAATGGAAGAATTGACAACTCAGGTCCCTCAAGAAATCATGAAATGACAAGACAAGCCCTTGGATAGTATTTATTAAAAATGGCAGGACTAGTCCCTCAAAAATCAGACTTTACACTTTCTACCCCTAAAGCTTATTTAACCTTTAAAACCCATTTACAAAACCTTAAATCCTAAACCAAATCCAAATAATAAACCCAAAATCCAACCCTTAACCCTTACCTCCCTTGGCCCAAAAATACCAAGCCCATTCCCTAAATAATATAACCCGGCCCCTTTACCCTTATTTATTACCATTTAAATAAAAATAAAAAATATACCCGCCCCCCAATTCACCCCCTCAACCCAGATTATTACTGTTCACCGTGCCCTAATTACCACACACCCAAAATTAACCCAATTCGCCAATGATTATCCAATGATTGGGATTCTAGAAACTGTCAGAAGATGTCAGGAAGGGTCAGGAAGCACACGTGGACCAATTGAGCTCACTTATCCACTAGAAGAACCAAGAATGGATAAGGGGATGAAGAATTCCAGAGAATTCGAGGTGGGATAGGATCAGAGGACGAAGATAAGGCTTCCAGGACCTTCATTGAAGCTTCAAACCGACTTAAGATGGCTATAAATAGAACCCTTAGTTCATGAGTTGTATTCGTGTAGGTTTTAATATAAGCTAATAGTGTATTTTAAAAGCTCTTTTGTAATCCTTTTACTGCTTTCTTAGTGTAATTCAACATTTACTTTAATAAAATTTCAGTTTTCTTTACATTTCTGTTTTTAGCTTTTTACCTTCCATAAGCCTTTATTTTGCTAAAAAGTTATTAGCTTTTACTTAATTTCAAGTCTCTTAAGTCCTTTTATTTCATTATAAGCCTTTAAAAGCTTTCTTTACTTCTGTACAGTTTTCATAATATTAAAAAAAAATAAAAATAAAAAATAAAAAAAAAGCCAGAGGCTATACAAGCTCCCAACAAGCTCTATTGCCTCCTGGTAAGCTCCTCTAGCTTATCTATAGCTATTGTAAGCTTATCTCCCTTGTTTCCTATCTTTATTTTGTTGCTGCCTAGTTGCCAAGTAAGTCTTCTTACTCATTTACTTGCATTTGTAGTTTATTAGCTTAAAGATTAGTAGCTATTAGCTTACCTGTGATTACTTAGCTTATTTGAAGTTAGTTTGAAGATAGTTTTTAGTTTATTTGCATTATAGCTCTTATTTGTTTCATTACTGCCTAATATTAGCTCTAGTGTAAATTGGTGTTCCTATTGTTATCTGCTTCATTTTAGTGTTCATTTAGATTTAAATTAGTTAATTAATCTAGGGAGATCAGTAGGTTAGGAGTTTAAGGCTTAAGATTTAAAAAGTTAGTATAACAGCTACATTAAGGGGTGTTTGGATTAGGCTTAGTTTTAGGGTTCTTGTGGTTTATTAGCTGATATCTCTGCACTAGTAGTTCACAATAGGCTATTAATAGTTAGTAAAGTCATAAAATTGCAGGTCATAGAGTAAAAAGTCAAAATCCCATTTAAAACCTCATAACAGTTTGCATAAGCAGTTTTTAGGGTCTGGGATTTTGTAGTTTGATAGAAATAGGTTATATCTAGGATTAGTAACTCATTATCTAGCTTAATATATCACCTAGGATTAGATTTGATCAGTATAAGTTGGGATTAGTCAAACCTTAAGTTCATCTTTAAAAGTCAAAGTTGCAGCCCTGTACTAGTTTGAGCAGACCTTCAATCCATTCCCTAGGCTTCATTAGTTGCTTAATCTAGGATTTTATTGTTGTTCTAGGTTCTTTGGTGGATAGTCTCTAAGGCTCAGCAATAATATTCCATTTCCAAGATCATTTAAGCACTTAAAATTAAGCTAGAAAACTGCTATCTGCTGAATAGAACCCCTGAGTCTCAGCCAACTAGCCAAGTTCACAAGGATTTATCTTGCAATCTAAATAAGCAATAGGCACTTTTATCAGGGGAAAAATACTCACAAGCTGGTGGGCTTTAAGAATATGTTTTTGGTTTCCCCATACTTGCTTATTTAGACAGCTTATTTGGTCCATTTTGTTTGTCCCATTTCTGTTTGAGCCATAATCTGTCATAAGTGCTTATTTAGCTTATTTGTGTGATTTTCTGTGCTTTTTGTGTTCAATAGTGCTTGATTAGGTTAGGACTTGGTTCTGTAAAAGTTTGGTCTTATTTACTGTTCATTTGCTTAATTAGTGCTTATTTTGCAACTGCTTATTGTGTCCAAACAGCCTATTAGGGTTCTAAATCAGGTTAGCTTATTTTTCCTAAGTCCCTAGACTTATTTTAGAATTATCCAAAAAAAATCAGATTTATCTAAGGTCATTTACTATTTATTTTAATTAATTTTAGTTTTTAATCACTTTTTAATTAGTTTTTAATTATTAATAATTAAATAAAAATCCATAAAAAATAGTTTTCTGTTTTAAAAGTAGTTTTTAGTAGTTTTATAATTTTAGAAAAATAAATTTTACTTTTCAAAATTATTTTCCTTTTATTTAGTATTTTTAGTAATTAATAATAATTAATATTAGTTTTTAATTAATAATAAATATATAAAAAGCCAAAAAAAGTATATTCTTAAGTTTTAAAATTACTTTTATAAGTTTTCAAAATTATTTTGCACTTTTTCTAAGTTAATTTTCATTTTTAGTTTAATTAAGTAATTTAAATTAGTTTTTAAGTAATATTAAATAAATAAAAAGTAAAATAAAAGTATTTTAAATAAAAGTTAAGTTTAAATTTACGTTTTTAAACCCTTAGGAATTTAGAATTTAGGTTTTCCCTAGTTGACTTAGTTTTTCCCGAGAATAGCTCGGGAATTTAGGATTCGATCCCGTTTTACATTTAGGTTTTAATTTCCGTGTTTTACGTACTTTTCCGTGTTTATTTGTTTTTACGTGCTTATTTGTAGAAATTTAGGGTTCCCTTAGCCTGTACGACACGATTCATTTCTTGAATCACGAACACGAACCAACGAACCAAGTCTTAGCCTTCGTTGGGAGAAACGACCCGGGGATACATATTTACCGGTGCTATCCTCGGACTATATATATTTGGTTACTTAACTAAGATCATTTAAGCACTTAAAATTAAGCTAGAAAACTGCTATCTGCTGAATAGAACCCCTGAGTCTCAGCCAACTTATCTTGCAATCTAAATAAGCAATAGGCACTTTTATCAGGGGCAAAATACTCACAAGCTGGTGGGCTTTAAGAATATGTTTTTGGTTTCCCCATACTTGCTTATTTAGACAGCTTATTTGGTCCATTTTGTTTGTCCCATTTCTGTTTGAGCCATAATCTGTCATAAGTGCTTATTTAGCTTATTTGTGTGATTTTCTGTGCTTTTTGTGTTCAATAGTGCTTGATTAGGTTAGGACTTGGTTCTGTAAAAGTTTGGTCTTATTTACTGTTCATTTGCTTAATTAGTGCTTATTTTGCAACTGCTTATTGTGTCCAAACAGCTTATTAGGGTTCTAAATCAGGTTAGCTTATTTTTCCTAAGTCCCTAGACTTATTTTAGAATTATCCAAAAAAAATCAGATTTATCTAAGGTTATTTACTATTTATTTTAATTAATTTTAGTTTTTAATCACTTTTTAATTAGTTTTTAATTATTAATAATTAAATAAAAATCCATAAAAAATAGTTTTCTGTTTTAAAAGTAGTTTTTAATAGTTTTATAATTTTAGAAAAATAAATTTTACTTTTCAAAATTATTTTCCTTTTATTTAGTATTTTTAGTAATTAATAATAATTAATATTAGTTTTTAATTAATAATAAATATATAAAAAGCCAAAAAAAGTATATTCTTAAGTTTTAAAATTACTTTTATAAGTTTTCAAAATTATTTTGCACTTTTTCTAAGTTAATTTTCATTTTTAGTTTAATTAAGTAATTTAAATTAGTTTTTAAGTAATATTAAATAAATAAAAAGTAAAATAAAAGTATTTTAAATAAAAATTAAGTTTAAATTTACGTTTTTAAACCCTTAGGAATTTAGAATTTAGGTTTTCCCTAGTTGACTTAGTTTTTCCCGAGAATAGCTCGGGAATTTAGGATTCGATCCCGTTTTACATTTAGGTTTTAATTTCCGTGTTTTACGTACTTTTCCGTGCTTTTCCGTGTTTATTTGTTTTTACGTGCTTATTTGTAGAAATTTAGGGTTCCCTTAGCCTGCACGACACGATTCATTTCTTGAATCACGAACACGAACCAACGAACCAAGTCTTAGCCTTCGTTGGGAGAAACGACCCGGGGATACATATTTACCGGTGCTATCCTCGGACTATATATATTTGGTTACTTACACCACGAGTCCATCATACAGGTAATGTTATATGAATCCCTAAAATTTCTACAACAACTACCCCTAACCTACTCAACCTATTGAGATATGCAGATACAACTTTAAGGGATACCTAACAGATGGTTCAGCAACAGCAATGATCACATTTTTCACACCTAAGGCAGATGCCACTGTCGGTGTCAATTGTAATTCATTGGTTGCTTCTCTCAAAAATCCAAATCCTAAAGATATCCCTGAAAAAATACTTTCGATCACTCACAAAAAACACATCTTCCAATTCCAGTATAACACGACCTCCAAACAAGTGACACCAGATTTTATTTTTAACGGCCTCTTGGATCAACCAGATACTCAAAAACAGATTGACGGCCAATCATCAGGTACTAAACTTATGTCGACAGATATTACTTATCTATACCTAATAAAATATCCCTAAATGCTGACACAATAGTCCTTTTTCATTTAGCAGCCTCACAGATAACACAAGAGGAAAAAAACACAAGTGACATAGAGATACCTCAAAGCCACCAACTAGCACTTCCAATTCAGTCAGCTCCAGCGTTAACACCATCTCCAAATGAAATCCTTCCGCAAATAAGTCTCACAGGAGAACAGTCTACAGAAGGTACCAAAATTTGGTCATTTGTCGATAACTTAAATTAACCAATATGTCCAGCATAACATAATTAAGCTAATTTATTAGTTCTTACAAAAATAATATATGCAGTGATGGTACCCACAGAGTCAATTCCATCAGTCGCACCACCTCCAAGTGAAATCCCGACACAAATAAGTCTCACAGGAGAACACCCTACAGAAGGTACAAAAAATTTGTCGTTTGTCGATAATTTAAAATAAACAATATGTCCACCATAACATAATTAAGTTAATTTATTACTTTTTAGAAAAATAATATATAAAGTGATGATACCTGCAGAGTTAATTCCACCAGTCGCACCACTTCCAGATGAAATCTCAGACCAAGCCAATCCGACACAAAAACAACCTGCAAAAGGTAACAACATTTTATCATTTATAACCAGTCTAACTTATACAATACCTACAACATCAAATAATTAACTTAATTTATTAACTATTACACGATTAGCATCAGCAGCAAAACTATACACAGGTATGCAAACAAGGTCCAGGACAGATGCAGTGCAAGTATCAAACATTCCGTCCTCAAATACAGCAAAACAAACAGATATTGAAAAACCAGACGATGCTAACATAACCAACCAAAATGATCCAGGTAATCCTCTTTCTAACCTAAGATTCAATATCTAAAAGATTAGTTTCAGTAAATATAACTATCATCAGTGTCCTCTTTTAATATTTTATTATTTATATCCTACAGTTAACACACCGGTGCAGCCACAAGAGTATTCCACAGATGCAGTCTCCAAATCATCAGCATCAACGACTAGCAAATCTCTAAGTTCTAAACGCGCACTCTTCCAGGATAAAACAACAGACGCGAAAAAGAACAAAAAAGAGTGAAGAATTCAGTCCCATGTCATACTATTACTAATGCAATGCTACTAGCCATCCGCATAACCAAGTACTGTTGTAAATATCTATGTAGAATAAACAAACGACATCGTTAGACTGTCACTCCTACAAAATGCTTTTGTAACATGGTAGCACCACAGCAGTGTGTGAACCATTACCATGAACTACGTACCTACTAATAATATAAGATGATCTTTTGTACTATACTTATCATGCACGGTAACTCCATGTTAGTTACATCTTTTGTACTATTCTTATCATACATAATAGTTCCATATTAATTACATATCTGTCAACCCATATAAAAAAAATCAAATCAGCGTTAATGAAATATTGTAACATTGTTGGTGTATTTCCTAATTAATATTAAAAAACAGTCACATAAATAAAAGCCTCGGTAATTCCAACTACAAATAAAATACGACAAAAAATAGCTACACAAGAAACAAAAATACAAACACATAAGTTTTATTCATTAACTTAGTATCTTACAACAACAGCGACAACGACTAAGAATGACATCTTAGTCAACAGACTTACATCATGACACAAACAAACAAAAAAAAAAAAGAGACACCCCCTAAACAAGAAGACTGACATTGACAACAACTGCATCTAATCATAGACTTCCATAACCATGACATGCCTTCGCTTCTCATCACGTGCTTCTCGCAGCACATCAAGTAGGCGAAGCACCGTCTGCAAAATCACCCCATTACTTGCCTGAGCTTCCACCAAGCACTCCATTCCATCCGCAACCACAGTATCCAAAACATTGAAGGTTCGAACCTCTTCAAGTAGATCAGCAAACTTTGCAATTTTCTCATGTAAACCATCACACCACTCAACAACCTNCCATATTAATTACATATCTGTCGACCCATATAACAAAAAATCAAATCAGCGTTAATGAAATATTGTAACATTGTTGGTGTATTTCCTAATTAATATTAAAAAACAGTCACAGAAATAAAAGACTCGGTAATTCCAACTACAAATAAAATACGACAAAAAATAGCTAGAAAAGAAACAAAGATACAAACACATAAGTTTTATTCATTAACTTAGTATCTTACAACAACAGCGACAACGACTAAGAATGACATCTTAGTCAACAAACTTACATCATGACACTAACAAACAAATAAAAAAAGAAAAAAAAAAAAAAAAAAAAAAAAAAAAAAAAAAAAAAAAAAAAAAAACAAAAACAAACAAAAAAAAAAAAAAAAAAAAAAAAAAAAAAAAAAAAAAAAAAAAAAAAAAATTAAAAAAAAAAAAAGACACCCCCTAAACAACAAGACTGACATTGACAACAAGTGCATCTAATCATAGACTTCCATGACCATGACATGCCTTCGCTTCTCATCACGTGCTTCTCGCAGCACATCAAGCAGGCGAAGCACCGTCTGCAAAATCACCCCATTACTTGCCTGAGCTTGCACCAAGCACTCCATTCCATCCGCAACCACAGTATCCAAAACATTGAAGGTTCGAACCTCTTCAAGTAGATCAGCAAACTTTGCAATTTTCTCATGTAAACCATCACACCACTCAACAACCTTCCTAATAAACCCATCATTTAAAGTTTCCTCTTGCCCAAACAAAAATTTGAAGCAATCTTTGATCTCATCAGATCCACAGAGAGCTTTTAGTTCATCAAAGTTTGGTGTGGAAGCCATCTTTATTTTAGTACAATTTTACTCACACAGACTATGATTTAAAGAAAAATGCACTAACAGCACACTCCTTATATAAGCAAAACTCTCTACCTAACCCGGAAAAAAAAAAAAAAAAAAAAAAAAAAAAAAAAAAAAAAAAAAAAAAAAAAAAACGTCACACAGTCAATTCAAATACATAATAAGTTTGCCTTTTATTGATATTAACATACAACCTCCATTCTAACTACAACAGAGGTTTCATACACCCTGACTACATTTTTCATACGCTTCTTAAACACAAAAAACATACAAAGCTAACATCTTTAAAACAGCAGGGTCCTACAAAAGCATGGAAAACTTAGAAACACTTAAACAAAAGCAGTAGAAACATACAAACTTACTTAAGCTTCTTGAGTTTCGTCACCATTCGCCTTTTCTCACCAGCACGTAAAACAGCGGCGTGGCTCATCTGAATCAACATACTTATCTCAGCAAAATCTTCTTGCTCCGCAGCCCTTAAAACACCCAAGCACTCATCTAGAACATAGTCATTCTCCAGCTTCATCAGTTCCGCGATTAGCCCATGCCTATACTCCCTCCTAGCTTCCACCTCTTCTAACATCTCGGTGTACATTTTCTCCGCATCTTCATATGCTCTCTGTTCCCTCTCAAAAATAGTACAAAGAACCTTTTCAACCCTACGATCTCCAATTTGATGTGCAATCTTAAGACATTTAGGAAACTTATGCGGCATAGCTTCAAAATGATACAATTTCTAGGCTGACAATTTCTCTGATTGAAAGTATTCGAAACCCTAATTTCCCTATCCCTTTTTCCCCAATTCTGTTTTCCCCAATTTTTTTTATACCCAAAAAACGTTTCCAAACGCGTTAACATAAACTCCCGTAACCTTTCTCTCTCTAACAAAGCCCAATACAACAGCCCATTAACAAACCCACTAATAAGAATATGTAATGGCCCAATACAGAATTCTCACAAATACATACCATATATTTCCCTAAAAAAAAAATACTAAAACCCAAAAAAAAATTTATATACACAAAAAACATAAATAAAAGAAACATAATAATACTAATAATGCTAAAAAAATTAAATAAAAAAATGAAACCCATTTGCATAAAAAAAATTTCATAACGTGTTCGTAAAAATAAAAACAATAACGTATAATATCATAATACAATGTTTCAAAACGACTCCGCAGCAACGCGCGGGTTCACACGCTCGTTTAATATAAAAACAAGGTCTTTGTTTAAGTCCATATGCCCACTCCGTGCCTTCATAATTCTTCTTGTTTAGTCCCTGAGATAAACATGCTAAAAGTCAACATAAAGTTGAGTGATATTCATAGATTTGAAAGTTAAATAGTTGAACACAAGATATAATCATTTATTGCAAATGTATGCAATCAAACAAGTTGAAAAGAATTCACAAATACCCGTTATTGCATTAACAAAAACAATCAAACACCAATTGCAGTGAACATAATACACCTATCCACTTTAACAAACTAAAAATGGAATATAAGCAAAAGGTACTTATAATCTATTATAATAAATAACACATTTAGCTCTTTTACAACACTACAATGACATCTTAACGAACACAGCGATTTTGTTCGAACTAAAAAACTTATTATTACAGCGATAAAACCTTGGACTTAATGACTATCACTAAAACTGCATTATCTTTTTAGGTTGTGTGTGATATAGTCCTTCCTTGCTTTTGTTGAGATTACGATACAACTGTAACTCACTGATGGGAGGTTCATCAGCCCACTTTTTACTGTTTTCATGTGGGGGGGGGACTACATGCTTAAATAACCGAAAACACAATCTTTATTTGTAATGATATAACGGCTGACCCCGTTATTATTGCTTAAGTAGCTATTGCCAAAGACCCTCGATCATGAACCTTAATCAACTTGATGAGTGAAACGTGAATAACTGTGAATACGATCTATTTGGGGGCTACAATCCCCGTTTGAAGTGGAGATAACAACCAAACGCACATTATTTTGATACAATAAGGTTAGCTGGCAAAAACTAAATCTTGGGGCATTTTTATATAT
>LBNU01003386.1:155456-169743 GCA_014162995.1 Artemisia annua
AGCTTGGCTCTTTTATTGCTAACAGCATACATAGAACTATCATTTGTTTTAGAACAAGACATATCAATTTCATAAATACCATCCCTTGGGATAGCACTAAAATAAACAACATTATTCCTAGAAACTGAAATTGCATTATTCGATTCAAAGCGGTTAATAAAACCATCGTCAAACAAACGAGAAACTGAAATAATTCCTCTAGTAATAGAGGGAGCAAAATGACAATTGTTCAAAACAACTACTAATCCACTTGGGAGACATAAATGATAATTTCCAATAGCTTCAACTCCTGCCCGTTGACCATTGCCCACGTACAGACTTAAAGCTCCTGGCTTCAGCTTCTTACTTCCCCTGAGACCCTGAATAGTATTACAGATGTGAGTACCACAACCCGTGTCATAAATCCAAGATGTACTAGGAAAAGTATAGAGTTCTATGGTGAAAATACCTGAAGTGCTAGCTCCTGGAGATAGCTTCTTCTTTTTCATCAACTCGGCGAGATACACGGGACAATTCCTTCTCCAATGACCTATTTCACCACATTGGTGACAGGTCGCGTCCTTTGCAGGGTTATCCTTCTTGGGTGGTGGAGTTTTCTTAGGTTTGGGAGCATAAGATGGTTTATGCTCAGAAGCATAAGCCAACTTGTACTTTCCATTCCCTTGATTCCCCTTAGCAGCCTTGAACAGTTTTTTACCTTGGTTTTTCTAGACCTTTCCTGCACCTATAGCATGAAGTGCAGGTGCAACATCTTTCTTGGGTAGCGTCTGCTCATGTTGTTTAAGCATAGCATGTAATTCATTCACAGTCTTCCCTATGCTGTGCATATTATAGTTTGCACAAAGCTGTCATACTCCTTAGAAAGTCCAATCAAGATTAGACTTACTCCAAAGTTCAAAGTGACGGGATGACTGAGACGCTCCAAGTTGTCAATGTAGCTCTTCATCTTAAGAACATATGAGCTTACAGATTGACCTTCTTCTTGCTTGCACGAGTGAAATTCTCTCTCGGTTTGAAGAAGATCCTGTTCTGCCTGTTGAGCAAACATGGTTTTTAACTCCTGTAGCATGTCATATGCACCAAGGTAAGTTAGATTTCGTTGGATTTCTAAGTCCATGGTCATAAGCATGAAAGCAGCAATGTCCTTTGACCCCTTAACCCAAGCAGTGTGAGCTGCAAGAGTCTCGGGAGGGACAGGGTGTCCAGGAGTTGCAACAGGTGCAGCAGGAATAGGATGCTCCAAGTAAGTTTCCTTATCTTCAGCTGACAGGATAATGCGAAGCTGGCGATACCAGTCAATGAAGTTAGGTCCAGTGAGTTTTTGTTTCTCAAAGAAACTCCTGAGTACCGAATTGTTTCCGACTGAGGTAGTCATCTACAATATAAGAAAAGTTCAAATAATTAGTATTTCGATAATTAAATTCTTAATAGAATTAACTACCCAATTAATTACTAATTAAGACTAAGATCTAACTTGACCTCCCACTTATTACCAAAGGTCTGACCAATGTGTAAACAAATGGGGCAAGAGGTAAACGACGAGCGTTAATTGCATAAAATGCAACTCTTAGACTTATGAGACTGATCAAGACATTAGTAGACAAGTAGTAATGTCATGAGCATGTTTAGTCTCATCTTATGCCTCGGGTCCAAGGTCTGACCAAGCATACTCGAAATAAGTCGACCAAACAAGAACGTGCAAATATAACCAAAGGTCTGACCAATGAGCAATATTTGCCATGGATTTGGAATGGCCCTAAGGTCTGACCAAAGAGGTCAAGCCAAAAGCATGTGTCCTTGGTTGGTTGGCATAGACTTAAAATTTTCACATAGGGTATACACATAAATGTGGTAAAATTTGTATACAAAGAAGCATGCAAACAACTTTGTAGCACTTAATTTTAAAAACTTTTTGGTAATGACACTGTAGTGATCATCATGGTTCACGGTAGCTCCAATCGAACTCGCAAGGTGGCGGAGGACCAAGTCAGCGCTAAAGCTATGACCGGAAATCCTTTAGGTGTGACTGTGCGCACCATCCTTAAGTTTGTTCTAGTGGGTGAGCCGTACTTCCCAAGTATCCATAGCGTCCAGTTTTTAATTTCATGAAAATTTGTTTCAATAATTTAGGTCACTTAATTTTACAAAAGCAAATTTTCCACGAATCAAATAGCAGGTCACAATTGCGCATGGTATTTAGGCGTGTAAATTAAGACCATATTAATGTCATTATTTTGATATGTATTATTCCATATTGCATGCAATTAGGTGTGTAAAACATGTAACAATTATGCAAATAAGGAATCAAGTACATAAACATAAACATTAATCAAACACATAAAATCCGAGTCCTCTCGCGAGTCTTCCCCAAAAGGAGAACCATAAGACCCTCACTAGGTTTTCATCAAGTACCTATATCGCCACATGCATCACAAAATATGATTGCGTAGGTCTTACAGCCGGAATTTAAGAAACAAATCAATCTAAAATTAAAAGATCTATTTTCCAAAATTAAAATATTTAGTTACCTTAAATAAAAGATTTTAATTTCCAAAAATAGAAGATTTAGTTTCCAAAAATAAATTTATATATCTTTTAAAGAAATAGTGTAGAGAACTGCAAAAATACATATAATTAACAACGGTTAATTATATATAAATCTCTGTCATTATTTTAATCACTATTTTTACGAGAAAATTTGAAATTTTTCTTATTATATTAATTTATTGTCGTCACAATATAATATAATTTACGAAATGACGAAACAAGTTCTCGACACGTTTAGCAAAACTTAAATACTTCACTAATCCTAATTATACACTAATTACATACTAAACGGGCCCTTAATATTTTTTTCAGCCCAAACCTATTCGATAAACACTATTCATCAGCCCACACCTTAAAGCCCAAAACTAGTTTATGATTTATTGTATAGATCGATTAGAAACTAGCTACGAAACGCTCTTCGGTCTCTCAAATCTTAAACACAACATATATATATTTTTATACCATCTCGTTCCTCATCTAGCCGACTCTCAACGTACCAAGTTTCAAAATATAATGTCAAGTTTTACTTGTGTTTCGAAGGGCAAAGTGTTTGGCCAAAAATTCACCCAACTCGACATATACATAATCCAAAACTAGACCGTTTTAAATCCCGTTTGTTTCTAAATAATCCTAATAATATTTCTAGCATAATTGCATGATTAGATGTCAAGTTTTATCAGCTAGAATTAAGTATTACGAGATTTTTACAAATCGTGTATATATAAATACACTAGTCGACATATGAATAAATCAAAGGACAACTTCCACCTTTTAAGCTCTCACACTCTCCTATATAGTCATATAATAATCTAGATTCATTCTATTTTTCATGCATTCCCTGACATGTATAGTTACTCATGTTTTCTTGAAATATTAGAACTAGTACGTGTCTAAAAATCCTTTCTATATGTATCTTTCTTCTTCACCTCATTTTCTCCATTCGACACACTAAAAACCTACACAAATACTCTCGCAAATAATCCTTGCAAAGACCAGTAGTGAAAGATTTTAAGCAAGGAATAGAAATCGGGTTAATATGTATATATGTTACTTGAGTTTTACAAGTTAACGTGGGTTTTCATACGTTCATCTTCATCACCATCGACTATCTATCACCCTAGAAGTATTGTAAGTCATTTGACATCATCCTCAATTCGTTTCTCATGTTTTTGTATATCCATGCATCGCATATAAATAATTTTCGAACGTATAGTTTAATTATGTATTTTTACGTACAAACATATAGAACCACAAACGTGGCTAGCCTCTATCTTGGAAGGCCTAGGAGTCACGTAGCACACTTGTTTCACGTTTATTTTTACGTTGCATGCATCAAACAACCTTATTTTGGAAACTAGTTAAATCGTATACAAAAACTCAAAACAACTTAGAAAATAATTCTAAGTCTTTAACTTATAAAAACGTCTCATGTAGCCTAAGAAACAATCGTATATATTGAAATTTAACTTAACAAGTATACTATATTTTTATACCATTCGATAGACCACCTAGCTAACTATCATTTTCATTTAGACAACTTGTAAAAATACTCACGTCTAGACCTTTAAAATCGAGCAAAGTGAATTGTCAAACTCGTTCTTGAAAACTATCATATATTAGCGAGTTCGGCCTTAAAGCCCAATAAGCAGTTTTTAAGCTCTAGAGATAAGCTAGCTTATTCACGAATTTTGATATGAATTTAGAACATGAAAAATGATAATTTTGATGAGCTCAACTCGTCTCACGAAGTAAGGATTTTAAAACGTTATTGGGCCTTAAAAACAATTCGTTAAAAGCCCATTAAGCTGAAAAATAAGCTTTTGACCGTATAAGCTGTTGAAATAAGTTTTCTATTACTAAAATAAGCCTCGGAAAAGTTTATATAATTTTTCCCATGAATTTTGTAACTTTGGACTAAAAATGTAATGCGACAACACCTAGAAGGACCAAAACTGTCAAACTATTAAAATAGGAACTGAAACTGTAAAAACAGAATCTTAAGGATAGAAATTGATATTATTTGATACTCCAAGCTCAGAATGTTATTTTGGACAAGTAGTGGACTATAATTGTAAATTATATATAATAAGGACTAACGGTGTAACGCTAACACCGTTAGGATAAAAAGTGTAAAAACTGGAAAAGGACAAGGACCAACATATTTTATTTAACATTCTTAGTTATTTTCTCTTTCCGTAAAATTCATCACGTCATATGCATATTAATTACATTTTATTTATATATTATTTAACTTTACGTTAATAATATATATAACGATATTTAAACTCATATTCATTATATATTATTTTCATCATCATTAAAAAGGAAGAACTTTGGAAATAATAACATATTTTGTCATATTATTATAAACGTAAGAATTTCATTTGCATATCATCTTTTCATCATAACGATTAATCATTATTCATTAATCGTTATTCGTTATTCGTTTCGTAAATACCAAATAGTATTTGGTTAGATTCTTAGATAAATTTATTTATCAGGATCCATATTGAAGACGTTTCCATAATCGTTCCCATAATCTCCCAAATATACTTTTCATCATTTCTAGTATCGCTCCAGGTG
Organism: Artemisia annua; assembly: GCA_014162995.1. Classification (NCBI taxonomy): domain Eukaryota; kingdom Viridiplantae; phylum Streptophyta; class Magnoliopsida; order Asterales; family Asteraceae; genus Artemisia; species Artemisia annua. The sequence continues at coordinate 160,587 of LBNU01003386.1, forward strand.
AGTCATAGCCCCATTTCTAATACTTGTTTTAACTCTCTGGGGGAGATACATGCTTACATATACTTTAATAATTTTATAAGTATATGAATAAATTACATGATTCAAATCAATTTCCTAATTAATATATATCTGATATGGTTTATGATTTAAAGATGTGATATATATATGTTACTGGCAAATTGCTTAACTAGAATACTGAACTCAGATGATAATGTTTCCAAATTGATTATTGTGACATGATACTTGACTATACTATAACATCCTGAATGATTCCCATATCTCTATATCATATTTCTATGTTTCAACAGAAATACATGCTAGGAAGAGCACATATACTCTAGTTACATCACTACCCCGATATTGCCTAAGTTACCTTAACGCCATAAAGTCCCTCTATCATGAGCCATTAATCACTTGTTGTGAGCGCGAATATAGTGAACAGCTTCGAAACCTGTTGAGGCTTGACATCCTATCCCACTAATACTTGACGGAATGCCTAACGGTTAGTCGTATTAGTCGTGATACACTATATTTGAAACAAAAATAGGAATTGGCAAATCACCTATAATTCGAGGGCGAATAATCATCATTGACTTGATGATCCCCCGCCGTTTTACGGTATTTGTTAACGTTTTGTGTGTCATGAGGCTTGGAGCAATATCAATAAGAAAATATATGTCTCCCACATATACCTAGATACAGCTGTATAGGTATTTGACTAGACTTGAATTATAGGTCTCACTACATTAGTATCATGAGTTTCCATCTCATGTTAGGATTATGATCCAATACTTGAATTTGATTGAATATATATATGATTTATCTGTGATTATAATCAACATCACTCATTACTTTTTTTATCACTGTTAGTATTCAAAACAATTATTACTAAATACTCCTGAATCTATTGGAATAAATGGTTTTCCATTAAACTCTATGANATTAGTATCATGAGTTTCCATCTCATGTTAGGATTATGATCCAATACTTGAATTTGATTGAATATATATATGATTTATCTGTGATTATAATCAACATCACTCATTACTTTTTTTATCACTGTTAGTATTCAAAACAATTATTACTAAATACTCCTGAATCTATTGGAATAAATGGTTTTCCATTAAACTCTATGAACTCACCAACCTTTGTGTTGACACTTTTAAGCATGTGTATCTCAGGTAATTAACGGAGCAGGACAAGACACGGAGCGGGCATTTATTACTCTGATAAATTAAAATTGTGTAAAAATCAAATATGTCATTCTTACAAACCTTTATATCTTTTAAAGAGATTTAAAGCAAATGTTTCACCATTTATCAAAAGTATTATTTGAATGACAAATAACTTTCAAAACGCCTCTTTTAAGCTGTTTTATGTGAATATGACTTCGATCCTCCCCGTAACACCCAAATTACTTTTCCGCTGCTAAATCATAAATTTGGGGGTGTTACAAATAGAAAGATTTACTTTCCTAAATAACCACATAAAATAATCATGGCAAACTAATTAACTTTTAATATTTTACTATTTTATGTATCTAATTAACAATTAATTTTAATTTAATTAACTTTTAATATTTTGCTATTTTATGTATCTAATTAACAATTAATTTTAATTTATTTGTGTCTAGGTATTTTTTATTAATTAATGACAAGTATTGCATGATAGTTGTCAAAACAAAAATAAAACAAATAACTAAGTTAGATTTCATGCAGCCTTTTCGCGTGTTTATTAAATCGTGTAATCCATAACCACTAAACAAGGTGACTCGTGATGCCACTGTTGTAATTCATATATCTAGTTAACCAATTAACTACGAGTACGCAGCGGATATTAGATCTAGTTAAGCAATTATGATTAACACACAAATAATAAACAAATTAAAGGAAAAGAGGAACATGAAAAATAAATAGAAAACTAACCCTTGTAGTCACCCGCAAATAAAACTAATAGTGATTAAAGCAATCACCTCTACGAGTGCTCACACGAACACGTCAAACAAATACGCCCGGAGTGCTAGCCGTGTACCACGTAAACCCAAACAACAAGTGTCAAAGCTCAAAACCAAATCTTGCTTCACGTAAACAAATTCGAATACTAAATAAGTATACGTTCGAATGAGTTATTGAACAGAAAACAAAACCAAAACAGCAAGAATATAAAATCTTGTTATAGCTTGATATGTTTGACTTTTTCCAAACCAATCAAAGGTTGCTATCTGACGAATGGTTAGACAAGTGAAAGCAAAACAAGAATTCTATACGTAGCGTGTATATTGGTTTTTCTTTTATCGTCAGGAATGAGGGAGTATATATAGCCTCTTAACCCTACTCTTGATAAGGCTTAAACAAAGCATGATAAGTGTCAAACTCTACCATCTTTTAGCCTTATCACAACTCTTCAACAATCCTTATCACTTTGATATAAACCTGGACAGATTTTGCTTTCCAGAATCTTCTGAAATCAGGCCATAGGATTAGGACAAGCAAGGGATCTTGTCTAGTTTACTTTGTGTCCAAACCGGGTCACTTTTGAGCTTTACATGAAATATACAATGTATTCTAATGTTTAATGTGTGTGCCCCTAATAGGCTCACACACCTTTAGCCGTATCGAGCTCATCCAACTCTCACATTCCAACACAAATCTTGTAGTGGACCCGGATTAGATTATTTTAAAAAGAATCGTACATTCGTACGATATGACATATTGCTAATATATAATTGAGAAATGCTAGATCAACAAAAGAGTATCCAAAAAAATTGTCATAATGTGAATGGTGTATTTTGCCATAATCACTCTCTCTTCTCTTTGATTAAGCCAATTACACAATAACAACTCATTTTGTAAATGTTTTTTTGGATATTTTTTTGTAGGTCTAGCATTCCTCTATATAATTTTGCTTTCAAGCACTTAAAACAAAAATCAGACAAGACCAAGAAAATTGGATGCCAATAAATGGACTAACTAACCTTTTTGCAATAAATATTTTTGGATAAAAACATTTGACACCACATTTATGCATATATTAACTACTGGGACAATTTTAGACTTTATTGATAAAAACTTTAATGTTATATCTGTTCACTTCCTGAATCACAACTCAACAAGCTGTTCTATAGTCATTGGTATAGTGTATTGTTTGGGTCCATTGTACATAAGATCAATATTTAAATTTGACACCATTTCTGTTGGATGATAGAAGTCCCAAAAGAGATGGTTGTTTCTATTGGGACAATAATTTGAAACAGGGATGCAAGGGACGTCGGCTTTCAGGTTACCAATTCCACAACAAGCTTCTTTGATCTCCGTAATTCCTGCATCAAAATCAAGTCTTTGATCAACAAGCTAATAAAATCCCACATGATAAGATATAAACTTTTAAAAACCTAAGCCGCTTGATCAATAAGGCAGTAGGTTGTTACTACCATATTTTTGAGGATCTTGAATGAGGTCACTCATGGCTTTATACATATCAAAGTAAGAGTAATTGATATCTGGTGACTCTAACTTCAAGTTTTCTAGCAAATGCTTTAGACCATCGTTGTATTTGGACGACCAATAATTTGCTTCCTCATTGCACCCACTTGTAGCGTTGTCCTTCCTCTGTCTTGGGCAACAACCAATCATTCCAAGCCCAGTTACCACAAATTTACGCGCTCCCATACCATGCAACCTCTACAATCAAATATGCAAAACAAAACTATTATACACATAATACAAAAAAAAACAATATTTCCCTAGCTTTAAATCATTATTCTAGCAGAAGTGCCAAAAAACACTTAAATGTACAATGTTAGGCAACTTAGAACACTTGAATTAATCTTGTTAAATTCGAGATCATTAATCCCTATATGTCGTTTTCTCAAGAACGATGTTTTACTTGTTACAAACATATATAGGACAATTTACCTTCATAAGATGTATAAGGTTGGAGGCAATGAGATCAACATATTGCTGTGGGGTGTATTTCTTTGAGGGATCAGAGTTATTTTTGAAGTAGGCAAATAGGTCATTGCTTCCAATAACAATCATAAATAGGGATTTCGCCAAGTGAGTTTGAGCACCCGCCGAGCCTAGTTTTTGAACTAGTTGCTCATACACTAAAGTGTAGTGCTCTACTTGTTGTGTCAATGAAATTGATTGGCTCTGCATTTATAACATTAGTAATCAGATATCAAATGGATGAACCAATTGAACTGTTACATTTATTAAAAAGAACGACTATCTATATTCTTACCGGAGTGTCTCTAATGATCCCAGCACCTCCAGAAGCAAAACTGACTCCGGTAATAGGAGCGTCGCCCAACTCTTGCTCTTTCGACAGTAGTGATAGATACGGTGGCCCCGTTGGTAATCCCACCTTTTCAGCTGTTAAAATAAAATTATGAATTTCATTAAATAGCAACGTACTTTATTAAATGACTGGTTAGTAGTTTTCTTGCTCCTACATGGTTATCACCTTTCTCCAATTTAATTACTAAACCATAAGTTTCAAAAACTATAATAAAAAGGTTGGAAACTTGGAACCATCTCGTAAAAGAAATTGCTATTTATCATAATATTCTTCTATACTCGACTACTCGTCTAAACTTTTATGTATACATATTTGCATGTGTACCGTGTACGTGTATATATAATGATCAGAATGTACCAAGAAAATCAGCAGCATTTTTTCCGTTACTGAACCGGCCAGTGGCTTTTCCAGATGGAAAATCGAGACCGTTGTGAGCGAAATTAGCCTTAGCAAGAGAAAGAGGGAGATGATTGTTGTTTCCTACGTCCACCAAGGAGTCTCCGAGCATGTAAATCCCCGGGACGGATTGACATAAACACGCGGATGTGAACATCAAAGCACATAATAACATAGATGTGGTGAATTTAAGCACAACTTTCTTAGCGATATTAGCCATTTTTAGCTTGTGAGGATGGAGTAAGCTAGGGGTTGTTGAAGGTTTATAAATGGTTTCAAAAATTATATTACAAAAAGATTAATGTAAGAAGTCAACTTTTGATTCCAGTTTTTAATCCTAACGTAAATGCGCGAGACTTTATTGTGTGAGTATGTTACTTTTATTTATTACTAGTTTTATGGCTCGTGCACGAACGAAGTTTAGCCAACTACTACAATATAATGGGTAAATTCATGGTTTTGAAAATTCTAAGATCTTTTTATAAAATTATATTAAATCTTTTCATTTATATACTTATAATACCCATGCATGCGGGAGTTTTACATAATTTTCATTATGTATTAATATCGATTATTTTTTATATATATTTTTGTTGCACGAAAGATTTGACTTTGTTTAACTGTTATAGTGTTTAGGTTGATGTTATTTAAATTTAACAATTGATATCATCTTCAAGATACTATGCGTGTTTAATAGCACGTAATAACCTTTAAAAAGGTGTCACTGCTATATGTACAATCTCGTGTATTTGTTTTCATCTCACAGTAACCCGTGAGTCGTGCCTTCATTTTGATTTATATTTCTGTTAATAATATTTTAGCCATATTTAATTTTTAAATCTGTGTATGCACCAATTAAACGTATAAGAGTAATAACATTAGTCGTTATTAATTGCGGATAGTTAAAAAAAATTAGAAATCCCTTATCGCATAAAGAGGGATAACATGAGTCGTGCGTATAAGTATATATAAAGTCTATGAGGCATTCATTAAATTTATAAGTTATTAAACCATGAAAACTGATATGTTTAGTTAAGTCTATATAATTTTAAAAAATTTAACAATTAAACTTTTATTAATTATCTCCTCATTCTTTTTTTATTATTATATATTTATTTTATTTATTTATTTTATTTTTTTTTTTGCAAAATCGACAAGTATGTTTTTATGCATATGTTTTTTATGGATGCAATGCAATTGAGTTTGACCAAATCGAAGCTAATGTTGACTTTATTGGCTGATAGAATTGCTTTATTTTGTCTACATGACAAAATCAAGCTCTCCTAATTGCTCAATTAAAAACTCCTTCAACGTTTAATTTTCCATTCTATTTGTTCTCTTATTATATAATAAGATATTTCTTTGGAACATGCAAATTAACATCAACAAATTAAATTATCTTACATATTATAAGTTATAACTTCGTGTATACATTAAATTCTTACAACCAGTCTAAGTTAATAATAATAATAATAATAATAATAATAATAATAATAATAAGGTTTTATTTTAAACTTATTAAAATTATATAACATGAGAAAATTTTCAAAAACAAAATATACTTTTTAAAAAGAAATCTACATTTTTGTCATACGTATACACATGTAAGCATGTGAGGATTTTGAATAGTAAACTTTTGATGTGTGAATTTGCTAAATATACAATATCCTATATTTATTTATATATCATAATAATTCGTGTTTCTACTTCAACATTTATGATTTTATATGTATACGAAGTTTTTGGTATTATAAATTAATTAAGATAATAATAATAATAATAATAATAATAATAATAATAATAATAATAATAATAATAATAATAATAATAATAATATAAACGTTATTTTAAACAAAATATATATAATTTAGGAGGTATTTATTAAGATTAGAGCTTATATACTTACTAAATATTATGAACTTTGAACATTAAATTTAAGTTTGAATTGATTATAAGTTCTCCTAACAAGTAAGAGTATAAAGTCATTTCAAAAGTTTTAATCGGGAATAAATGAGCCTACAAATTTATACTTTGGTTCTTTTCATTGTTTGAATAAAATCTTTTTTTGACAAAATTAAGCGTCAATTTTAATCAAACTAAACTTCAATTTTGATTTTTATTGGCGAGAATGTTCAGTTTGGAGACGTTGCAAAATCGAGGCTTCCTATTAATACAATTTTGATGTTTTCAAACATCTCTTTTCTCAAATTCCAAATTGACATTTTATTTTATTATAAGAAAGATTTAAAAAATTAACATATGTAACACATTACAATTATATTTTGACTAAATAAATATAATAAACCGTCAATATATTCACTTGATATGATAAGTAAATGATTAGTTATTTCCATATAATGCCTTTTGTTTTGCACACTTAAATATAAAAGTTGATAAACATGATGTATCTATAATACAATTAATTAAAACATAAATTGTTATGTATAAACAAAAAAAAATATAGATGTGCAAAATAAATTCACGAAACAAATCATTAAAGCATCCCGTTGTTAATGAAAGTATATATAATTTGTGTATTAGATCAAACTATTTGTAATTTTTTGTTTTGTTTGACATATAATAATATAGTAAATAAAGAACCATAAAAAGTAATAACTACACAGTGATAAAAATAATTAATGCTTATAAATAACTAGAATAATAGTAGTATAATATAAGATAATTTAATGTAATGTAATACAATAATAATTTAGGGTGCGTTTGGTACACATCTTTTGGATTTTGATAAAGGACTCATGGTAATAATAATTGTTTGGTACGTGGGGATTGGATTTGGAAGTAACTTTCACACCTTTGAACTAGGGGTTCTACAAAACCTTACTTACTTGGTGGAGTTTCTGACAAAGAGACCAGGTTTCTCTTGAAAGTTGTGTAAAATATATATACTTTTGATTCTCTTTCATTCTTAGCCATATATGCGATGGTTTTCATTTTTTAAGTGGGACCCAATTCATTATTTTTTTGTTTTAAAATAAATAAATAATCATAATTTTTTATACCTTTTTCTATCATATTATACAAAACAAACATCTTTTTACATCCAAATATAAATACAAATCCATGTGCAAATCCTAAACCAATCTACAAAACAAACGGGCAAAATGTTTCTAACTTCTGTTGTGCAAATTAAATACTCACTTTCATATTTTACAAAATTTAAGAAAAATGGGTTTGTCCTAATTAGGGCCGTAAATGAACTGAACTGTTCAGTGAACATTTCATAAACCGTTCAGTAAAAAGTTCGCGCATGTTCATTTATTTATTAAATGAAAGAACATGAACAATATTTTACGTCCGTTTAGTTAAATGAACGAACATGAACAAAAGTCGTGTCCTTTCATTTATGCCCGTTTATGTTCATTTATTTGTTTGTGTCGCTTATTATATGTTTTAATTGTATAATTTTAAAATTGGATTTATGTTTGATTGCTTGTCCATGTTCATTTATGTTTGATTATTTATGTTCATTTAGTGTATTAATGAACGAATATAAACGAACATGAGCAATTCATTTTCTTAATAAACAAATACGAACAAGATGGTGGGTCATACATTGGCAGGGTCACCAGGTATATATCTTTTTGAAATATTGGTAAGCTTGCAAATTATGTTGTGCATTTTGATTATATGTTTCTTGCTACTATTAATATTTTGATGTTAGGGTAAGTATGTGACTGTAAATAAATTGAGAAAATAAACACTTAACATTAAGCCATTTTCAAAAAGAGGATACAAGGTTAGCTTGCAGTTAAAGTAGTCCTATTGATGGTTTAGTTAAGTCCTGTTGATATAGTGTTTTAGTTTTACTAAATAAATATGCATTGAAGGAGCTCTATGGTACGCTTGTTATTTTAATAATTGTCATTGCATATTAAGGCAGAACGTGATGGATACGTCAAGGTCAAACTCTGTCACAAGTTGGGTTTTTTTCGAAAATGCTTCATGTTTTCTCCCACGAAAAACTATATGTGGTCATTTCAAGAGTAAAGAGCAAAAAAAAAGAGTGAAGGTTTTATTGCCGTGACAAAGAGGAAAGCTACAAAAGCATAACTAACGAAGTGGGTTTACAATAAAGTTATTTTATACACTTTGAATGTACTGTAGATTGTTAATAATCATATTTTAGTATTCTTTGTGAATGTAAAAGGTACTGTATTTTGTTCTTCTACAAGCAACGTAGTGTATAAAGAAGTTCTTTATCGATTGTAAGTTTGGTTTTTCTATTCTTTTTTTTTCTCCACAATAAAGTATCTATACTTTTCTTACGGTAATTAAGAAGTACTTCACAGGCTTTAGTTTGATTTAACTTTCTGAATGTAGATATTTTAATCCTTATAAATAAGACACTCAATGTTATTTACCTTCACTAAGTTTTTTTTTGACAAATCTCAATTTGTATGATAAATTTTATACCGGTCAAGATTATGCATTTGTGCATTAT
>LBNU01003387.1:0-13109 GCA_014162995.1 Artemisia annua
AAATCCATTAAACTTCATAAACGATTGCTAGGGACTAGCAATACCGGATTATAAAAATTACTGCACCTCTAATTCCAGGAATCTGCAAAATTTTCATTCCACAAGCATTATATCCTTATATAGATTTTGCCGCTGATTTAACACGAGGTTTGCCTAGTTACTTTTCTCAGGTTTAACAGGTTATTTTGGACAAGAAGGTGAACATGGAATCAAGTTCATGACATCAAGCTCTTGGAGTCGCTTTGAGCTTGGAGCTTTTACATCATCTTGGAAGAAGATCTACCCATGTTACCACACGATCCACATCAAGAATCAGGGGAGTATTTGTTTCATCTTTCATTTTCATTACTTTTACATCTTTTATGTGAATATTGGGGACAATGTTCGGTTTAAGTGCAAGGGAGGGTAAATGAAAGCGCCATAGAAAATGCTTTTACGCTTGATTTTTGTTTTGTCTAATGGTATTTGTGTAATAAAACTGAGAGAAACATTGGTTAGGGCAATTTTAGCACAAATTTAAATTTTTTTACAACATTTAGAAGTGATACTTTAGGAATAATAAGCGTCTCATGGATAGGGAATTGTATTACTAGCACAAAAAACCGTACCACTCAAAAAAAATTCCCCCAAATATGTGAGGTTCGCCCCTAGAATTGTTAAGAAAAGCATTCATTTTTTATGCTTGTGTGTGTACCGGTAGCCTATAGATTCTAGAACTTGTGTTAGGACCATCCCAAATCCACAAGTGAGACTACATTCGTGTAGTTAGATTTACTACATGATAAGAGGCATTAGGATAACCCATGTTTTATACCCGTATTATAATTACATTGACTTCATTAGTCAAGTGATTCTCCCACACCTTAGCGTTGTACTCATTTTTAGTACACGATACCCCTAGTACACCCCTCCGAGCCTATCTTTTCATTTCTAACTTTAAGCATTTTACTTAAAGGAAGAATTTGTTTACAATCTACACAAATGGACACCCAAATCGCCTTAGCCTACCTTGTATGCACTCATCTTTAGTGCATTATTGTGAAACCATTTGTTAAACCCTTAGTTAATTGTCTTATTACTTACATGGTTGCTAAGTCGAGTCATATCCTTGTACATATTGTTTTGGGACGATTGGGACTCATGGGTAAAGTACTAATGTAATGGAGTAATGGGGAAGAAGTCAATTATTACCCCCATATGTGCGTTAATGTTTTAAAGTACTTCAAGTTTTTCAATTATCTTAATTCGAGTCATTAGAATAATTAATTGTAAAGTATGTAAAAGTTCAAGTGTAAGGGGAGAACCGAGGCCCCTATGATGTATTATTTTGGATGGCAGGGCAAGAGTGTATGCAAAAAAAAAGAAAAAAGAAAAAAAATCGAAAAAACAAAAAAAATGAAAAAAAAAATTGGAAAAAGAAAAGTAGAAAAAACATACGGACTACCATCCCGTTTTATTTTATCTTTATTTATGTTTTTGTTATTTTCTTATTAGCTTAAGTCGAGTCTAGTCTTGGCTTAGCAACGCCACCTTGTGCATGTATTTGATCAAGATAATTAGCTCGCCACCACTAAAATACCCTTTATTCCAACCAAACCGTGTTATCATATCCTTACACCTAACGTTACAACCCTTTGTAAAGCCCTCTTTTTATCTTAGGTGCTTACGCCTAGTGGAGGAGGATTTTGATCCTTGCCCAAGCCTATGGTAATCTATTTGCTATGACAGGTAGTGAGTGATATTTCTTCCATTTCCATTTAGTTATATAGGTTTATAACACCCGAGAGATTTGAGTATCCAAACACTATTTGTGAGGTGCTAGTGTATGATTTCCGTGCTTATTATGACTAGGGTTGAATAACTATCTGTTGTAATTACTTTTATATTCGTGTTAAATGACCCCTAGCTCATATTTTGATTTGAATAAAAGCGCATTTGCTTGAGGACATTTAAGCCCTAATCCGTAATTATTTGATCAAATATTGCCCTAAATCGTTCCTTTTGTCATTTTAGGTACTTTGGAGAGGAAATCTGGAAAAGAAGCTATTTTGGACGTTTTTGGAGCATAAAAGTGAAGAAAACGACAAAGTCTCAAAATATGCTGGAAACAGTACCTGACGGCGTCACGCTTTGGAATGTGACGGCGTCACGCTTTGACAAAGAGATGGATATGAAGTTTACACGAGACGCCCCAGAGAATTTTTGTGACGGCGTCACGCTTTGTGACGCCTAGGCCGTCACGTTATGTGGTAAAGGGAGACGGCCTGGAAGAATTATAAGGGGACGGCGACAGAAGTGGATCTGAGCAATCCGAATTATAGTTTGGCGGCGAGGTGACGGCGTCACGCACTAGAACGTGACGCCGTCAGCTTGTAAAATCTATATATACTTTTCTAATTTTCATTCATTAGTGTGCAACTTTTGGGAAAAACCCTAGCTCGTATTCCACAGTATTTTTAAGGGTTTTTCACCCTTGAAACCTTGATGTTTAATTAAAGATAAGTCTTCTTTCAAATCAATCAATATGTCTATGTATTGTTTGATTATATCTTATGCTTGTCTTTCAATTAACATGCTAGGCTAGGCCTTTATTGTGTTTACTTAGATCTAATGAAACCTAGCTATTGATTATATGTTGTTGGTTTGCTTGTGATTATTGTGGTTGGGTGAAGTCGATGTTAGGCTTAAGAAAACTGGCTAACCTCCTATACGGTAACTTGCTTGAACGTCTTAAGAAACATGAATCGGATGTGTACTACGATTATTTGGTTGTATTTAATGCATGAGAGAATTCTAATGATCCCATGTTAGGAGCTTATATCGGCTCGACATAGGAGTGAAGTAGGAGCTTATAGAGTTAGGGAAGATCGTACACGGCCCTACGAATGGTTTAAAGGAATACAACCCGTCATCCACATAATCACAACAAACCAATTAACATATAAAAGATACCTAGGGAGTAAGGAAATCTAAGTAAACACATATCTCTCATATATAAGTTTCACAACCACTTTAATTTTCTTGTTATTTAATTTTATTTGCAAAAGTAGATATTTGGGTTAGTTGGCTAGCAACTAATTCCGCCCACTCCTTCCAAAACCGAGATTTTTACTTGCTTTCATTAAATATAAAAATACGAAAAGAATCATCCCTCAACCCTTAGACTTAATTAGAGTAGCTTTTCAAGCCTAACGACACTATTCCCCGAGAGAACGATCAATCCCCCGGTACTTGCCACTTCACTATACTACATCGGTCAGGTACACTGCCTGGTGGGGGTTGTAAGCTTCTCAAGATCCCTTGAGAGGTAAAACCTAAGTGCATAGGTTGCAAAACCCACGCATCACCTGCTGAAGAGCCAAGTACACCACCTCATTTCATTGTACCAACACAGATGTCAACTCCACCTCCAGGGTTTGAGATGAATGCAGACAGTGGTGGTGTGAGAACAAGGAGTGGTGGAAGAAGGGATGCAAGGGGTTGTGGTGTGATTTTCAGAGGTAGTGGTGTGATGATGAAGGGTGGTGCATCATCCCCTAAACTGTTTAGACAAGGTGGAAGGTTTGTTCATGCTGGAAGGTTTAGTGAACCTGGAAATAGTAGAGAAGGAGATGGACTTACTAGAGTGAATGGCAAGTTAGTTAGGACCAGGGGTAGAGGAGATGGAAGCAGGGCAAGAATGTATCCTCAAGGAATTAAACCCATAGGATATGGTGTGTCTTATGATCCCATTGATGGAGAGCCTATGCTAGGGGTAAGTTGATTTGATTTAATGTAATTTTGTTATGGTATTGTACAGTTATAAACTATACTGATTTCCTTTTTTTTATGATGCAGGATGTTATAGGTATTCCAAGACCAGCATGGCCACCAGGTATTACACCAGAAGATTGCATGATACATGCTCAGGCTCAGGCTCAGGCTCAGGCTCAATCTGAGACCCAGTCCCAAAAAGATGATGCTCAAGTTCAGGCAGAGATTGCCTTAACCCAGTCACAGCCAATGCCATCTCAAGAAAATCCAGTTCAAGCTGCAAATGAAATTGTCCAAGATGACGATTTGCATGAAGAAGAACCTTCACCACTTAGAAGGTCAGAGAGAATCAAGCAAATAATCTTCAACAAGCCACCTGCACCTGGACCTGGCTTGAGTGAAGATGATGCTATAGAAGTGTAGGTTGTTAATATGACTTAAAGGGCCTTGCCAAATGTTAGGCATTTTTGTACATCAGCCATTTAAGTCATTTTGAAACACTTGGTAATGTAGTATGTAAACAGTATGTAGTATGCCTGGAAGAACAATGGTAATGTTGTGTAGACAACAAGGAAAGTTGGTAATGTTGTGTACACAACATCTCACAACATCTTTTGTATAACCTATAACTGTTGTGTAACCTTCTTTCAGTGGTAATAGATCAACATAATCATTATGTTGCATCTTTTGTATAGATTTATTTTGTCTAAAGTGCTATTTCATTTATGTTATGTAACCCTATTATTGATAGTATTGTAGAATGACACAAAATATAAGCATAACACTTCATAATTTCATTACTTGAGTTAGTTTTTACATCATGTGGGATCATAACTATTACAAAAGACTTGGCATCATACCATAAACTTGACAAAGTAAAACCAACAAAATACATCCTACAAACCTACCACCACTTACTGCCATAAGAAACCAAAAGACCACAACCATCTTAACCTACAATACTATCTTAATAAAACTAAAGAAACTTGATAAGAACCATCGCAACAACCAACACAATCAACAACCTATTGTAGAAGAGAATCCGAGAGTTTCGATTGTTCACTTGAATAAGTTGCTCTTTGATGAGTATGTAAAAACTCATCATTTTTGTACTATTTAGACTGCCAAAAACATCCAAAACACCCAACAATGCATCAAAATGATAAAAATATTACAAAAGAGTGTTTTATATGTCTTAGATGCAAAAATACCAAAAATTGATGAAAAACATGCAAGTTTGCATAATTGGCAGTTTCAGTCCCTCAACTTTCTAAATTTTACAAAAATAGTCCCTATGTATTTATTTTGAAGGAAAAGTCTACCAAAGTCCTTAGAAAATCAAAAGTTGTCACAATTGGTCCTTAGATGAAAATTTTCAAAAGTTTACAAAACTAGTCCCTGAACTTTGTAAAAATGTCAAAAATAGCCCCTGGGAGTTAAAACTTTAGAAATTATCAAATATGGTCCTTGTGTTATTGAACTTTGGCAGGAATAGTCCTTGGGTGAAAAGTTTGGAGAAATTACATGTTTGGTCCTTGAAGTTTCACAATTGGCAGAAATGGTCCCTTGATATTCAAAATGGGAAAAAGGCAACTATGGTCCTTATATTATTCACATATGGCAAGATTAATCCCTTGGAAATACTTTGGAAAGTTGTCAAAACCTACCCTCAAAAATCCAGAATTTACAACTTTGGTCCTTGTGAATTTACCAAACCAAACGGACCCTTTTTCTTATTATAAACCCAAATCCAAACTCATAAACCCATCCCATCCAGTCCAACCCAACACCCCCTTGGCCTTTTCTTTTCCCAGGCCCAAACCCAAGCCCAAAACGTTTAAAAATAAAAACGTTTATAAAAAACGTTACCCCCTCCACCTTTCCCTCCTCCACCTTCTTCTCCACCTGTTTTCCACCACCTCCATCTCCACCACCTGTCTTCACCTTCACCAGCTCACCCCTACCACCACCTCATCAACCCTACACTCCATAGCCCCCCACAATTAATGCCCTGCATCTCCACTATCACCAAAACACCCCATTTCCTTCGTTACATAAATAATCCCACAAAAACTCATGATTACTTGCTTGAAACAGTCCCAATAGTCCACTAAGCACTTTGGTATATCACAATTATGGTCAAATAATCTCTAGCCACCTGTACAAGATTTGGCGCCAAAATCAGTTTAAAGGCCAAGATTGATTTAAGCCCATCCAACGGCTTAGATTAGAGGTGGGATTTGTTCAGAGTAGTAGTGGGAGTTCAAAGGATCTATAAAAGAGGAGAGAGATGCAGCATTTCCAGATATCTAGTTTATTTTTAGTTTTCTTATGTCGAATTAGTTGTAATCAAAATTCTAGTGTATCTTTAAAGCTTTCAAGTACTTTGTTATCATAATTCAGTGTTCTTAAATATATTTCAAGTTTTAATTTCATCACTTATGTTACATTACAGTTTATGATTTGATATTGTCCCTTTCAAGATTAAAAACCTTGAATTGTGGTTGTGTTAGTGTTTCATGGACTGAATAAGCTCACATAAGCTCCTAGAAAGCTTCTAAAAGCTTTTAGAAACCATAAAATACAGTGTAGTATCAAAAACACAAAAATAAAAAAAATCAAGAAAATACAATGAAAAATAAAAAGTTGCAGGTTGAAGACTGTAGATTGCTGGAGCATGGTGTATCTTGGATGGCCATGGTTTAGTGGCTTGTGGAAGCCTATAGGATTGGTTCTAAGGTCCTTGTTCTTGTTTTCTAGCTAGAGTGCAAGTTGTAAGCAATTTCACCATTTTTAGCATTTTACTGTTCTAGTGACTAAATCTGTGTAATTGTGCTTAATTTGTGTTTGTTGAATGTTGTTATGTTAGTTTAGAGCTTAATATAGTAGTCTTGTTTGATTGAATTTGATTTTGCTTGAAAATCCATTTTCACTGTGAAAATAGTGGATTTTGGATTCTTATGTTCTGTATGTTATAAGTGTTGTTTATGTGCTTGATTATGCTTAATATTAGTAGTTAAACAGTTTGGAATCAATCTTGTGGTTTAAATCTTTCATTTGTTTTGAAAATCTCATTTTCATAATCTGTGAGGATTGTTTGGATTTGCTGTCATATTAGTATTCCAGTGTATGTGTGTTGTTGTTCTTGGTTATTTCATGTTCACTTATGCATATATAGTTCATACAAGTCATAAAATTCAGTGGTCATTTCATAAAAAGTCAAAATCACCTTAAATCTCATTTGTGTGAATCTGTGTTGAATTTCCATGTTGCTAATCTATGATTATGTGTGTTAAAGTTGTTAGGATTACTTAATCTAGTCTTATTATAGCCTAAAATAACTTACTCAGTGATTAAATCAAGATCAAAGTTCACATAAGTCAACTTTCTAAGTTTTCATACAAAGTCAAAAGTTCACAAAATTTATTTTTGAATAAACTTTGGATTTAGCCTGTGGATTGGACTTTGAGATTTGGTTTAAGAGCTTTTGGGTTATTGTAGTCTTGTTGCTTGTCTGTTTAATAGTATTTTTCATAATTTTTAGTTTGCTTATTACACTTTTTTTTTCTAAGGCTTTTTGTTACTACTTTTCTGAAAAAGTGCCCTGTGCACAGTTGTGGTATTCATTTTCATAAGCTTGCACAAGCTTCATTAGAGCATGTTACTCTGTGCAATTTGGTTTTCTGTGAATCTCTTGTGGGTGACTACATGATTTGAGTGCTTATTTGCCATAAATGCTTATTCTAAGTGCTTAATCTTTGCTTAATATGTCTGCAAATATCATTCCATATCACTGAGTAGTCAGTGTAAGTGGTCATTTTCACAAGCTCTTCAAAAGCTCATTTCTTGAGCTTAGCTTGTGATTTTTGGTTCTTTGAGAAGCCAAGCAACCTAACTTCTTATCTCAATGCTTATTTTCCAATTTCTAGCTTATTTAATAGGGCTGCAACTAGCTTTAACCTTGTCCCATTTTGCAAACCACTGAGCAATTTAGTGAAATCAAGCCAACTTCATAAGCTCTTAAAAAGTTAACCAGTGGACCCCACAAGGTAAGCTTTAGCTTTTTGGAAAGCCTACCAACCCTACTTGCTACTTCAGTTCATATTTTGGCTTTTTGAGCTTATTCTATAAGCTTAAATTAAGCCAACATTTGACTGCAAGGAGTGTTTGGTTGTTAGTGTTAAGTGGAATAGCTTATTAGCTTATTTCAAGCTTCTCAGTGAATTCCATTGTTCCATTTTCTCATTTTCAGTCTATCTCACTTGTTTTCATATTATTTCACTTTTGGTTTTCAGTATTAAGCTTGTTCCAAGCTTACTTGAGCTTATATCATCCACTGTGAGCCCAAAAGCTCACTGTGAAAGCTCATAAGCTCATTTCAGCTTATTTTTGAGTTCTTAAGTTTTTGTCTTCATTAAACTTTCATAATTACAGTAGTTTAATAGTTTTGTAAAAGAAAAATCACAAAAAAAAAAAAAAAAAAAAATAGAATAAGTGCTTATTAGGTCTTATTAGCTTAAGTCATTTGCTTATTTTTGTTAACAACCTAGCTTTTTTATATTTTTCTTAAGTTCCTGTCACCTTAGAGTAATTTTAGAAAAAGTTTTAGATTTTTCTGTGTTCATTTAATATTTATAAAAAATCAAAAACAGTTAAATAGGTTTAGTTAAAATAAATATATTAAATATTTTTTATATTAAATAATTATCTAGGATAACTTTTTATAATTTTTCTAAGTTTTATAAGTTTATTAGAATCTGTAAAAATTATATTTGCAATTTTCACTGTTCATATAATAGCTTTTGTAATTTTAGTTAATTAATTAGATAATTAATAAATAATTAGTAATTAATTAATAGTAATTATATAATTAGCATAATAAATTTATTTTGAGTTCTAAAATAAGTTTTACATATTTTTAGACTTTTTAAAGTTTTTAGTTTATTTTCCATAACATTTTCTCATTTTCTTTTTAGTTTATTATATTAATAATAATTAATAAATAGTTAATAATTAATAAGTAATAATTAAATAGTTATAGAAATAGTTTTAATTTTCTAAAATTTGTTTTAAGTTAACATAGACTTTTAGAAATTGAATTTGCAATTTTTTAGGATAATCTCCTATTTAGTTGTATATTTAATTTGTTTAAGTAATTAGAAATAGTTTTTAAGTAATAATAATTATATAAATAATTAGATAAATAAGTTTTTAAGTTTTTAATCATTTTCTAAGTTATTTTACATTTTTAGAATTTCATTTTCATTTCCTAAGTTATTTTCTCATTTTTAGATAATTTGTTTTAGTTTTAATAATCATAATTAATATTTACTTTTTATTTTTGTTATAATTTAGTTAATCATCATTTTTAATTTTAGTTTTCTATTTTTATTTTGTTTAATTTGCATTTAAGTCGCTGTAATTTACAGATTTTAACTTTCTTAAAAGTGATCGATTTTTGTTCATATATCCCTCTTTCTATTCAACATATTGTGATCCTAAACTCGTTTTTACACAGAATATCACATCTCTTGGGACTTTAACGACCCGGGAATAACTATACTCCTTGGTTTTGCATTGTTTCTTTGATAGTTTGACTTTTGTAGACCAAATCCTTGGTTAATATTAGTTAACTGTTTTAGGACCAATCACTCTTGTGCATTCCTCCTATGCAAATGGGGCTCATACATCCTTGCTTGGTACCAATGATTTGGTAATGGGGCATCAGCCCATTGGAAAAAGTTGCAATTGGTTGTGGGATCCATGAAATTGGGACAACCAAGAAACCTTCTTGCGGGGTTATTCTCAGTCCAAGAAGTTCGACATCATGCTAGTTCACCACAGCCGCACAGGATGGTCATGGTTTGGAGATTTGGGAGAAGAAGATAGATTTTAGTGAGATTAGGGTTTTGTTAGATTTGAAGTAAGGGGGTTATAAAGGGTTATAATTTAGTGGAAAATACGGGTGGACAAATTTGGGTGAGGTGGAAAATAGGAGTAGACAATCTATGGCTGAGTTGGCATAGGTAACTTGTTCTCAGCCGGTAACATACTATCAAAGTGATCATATTGCAAATCATGTAAATGTCGAGTGACCAAATTAATCGAACCCGTAAACAATGGTAACCTCATTGAACAAAAAAAACTATAGTAACTTAAAGCAAATTTTTTGGAAACTTTAAGTAACATTTGTGTGTAATAACCCCATATGAAATATACACAACTTATATACATATATGTTGGTTGTGAATGAATTGAATTGAGTTTAATATTAAAATGATTCTTAATCCATCTTGGTGTTGTCTTATTTGTGTTTCATAAAGGTTTTTTTGTTATGTTTTAGAAGGATCAACGGTACAGATTTTGAGGAAATTACTATAGAACTCAAAGATAACCAACAATACACCCCTGTATATAAAGGTTTGTTAAATATCCTTTTCATTCATTTTTGTGCTGAACTGTGCAATTTCAGGCTAAATCAAGCTACTTATATCTAACAACATTGTATTCTTAGAAATAACACAAAAGCAAAATTTAATCTTGTGTTATGCAGCAATAAACCCTGTGTGCAAAATTCCAACAATAGTTGATGGAGACTTTACGTTGTTTGAGAGGTCGTTTTTTCTTTTCCTTTTCTCGTTCTAAATGTTGGCACACAATTATAGAATTTCTAGGATCGAAATTACTGAATAATAATTGTATATATGGATCGATTATTAAACTGTTTACAGACACTTGTTTATATAGGCCTTTTACCGAACCATTGTGACCTTTCACCAACAGACATAACCGCCTGTAACTAACTTTCTAACTAACTATAACTACCTTCAACCGCTATTCGGTTATTAACTAACAAACTAACATGTTCAGCCCTCAGGCTTTACATTTATAACATACTAAGTACACAAATATTTGATTTACATGGATTAATAAGTTAGTATTCAACACTCCCCCCTAATTTATTAATCCATGCCTTCGATATCTTCAAACTCCATTATCTTTATCTTTGAACTTTGGCTTGCTTCCACTTCCTTTGTTTTTGTCTTTAACACGAACTATGTCCTGAATTTCCTCTTATTTTACTTTCTTAAAATCAACAACTATTTCAATGGTTGCTACTACTGGTACAAACTTATCTGGCACTGCATTAAGTAATTTCCGTAATTTTGTTTGTTCATCAAACGTCAATCCACATGTAGCAGCCTTTATAATAATACTCATCAATTTCCTGGCAAATGAATCTATTGTTTCATCTTCTTTCATTACGAGTCTCTCAAATTCTGATTTTAGTTGTTGCGAGTGTGCCTGTTGGATGTCTTCTGTTCCAATAAATCTGGCCTTTAGTGAGTCCCAAATTTCTTTCGCTATTCCACATCCTGCAACTTGCATTTGCAAATCTTCTGGTAACCCTTGAAATAGGTATGCTGACGCCGAACTATCCTTTTTTACATCAATCTCTTTTGATGTACTTGTTCCTTCTACTAAATCCCATACTCCATTTGCCAATAGTATCTTCTTCATTCTTAATGCCCATAATGTATAGTTCGTATTGTTTAGAACTGGGCACTGATATGATAATAACGATGTGGCGAAAACAACTTTGTTTTCGTTTTTTATCTCCCGTTATATCTTTCGATTTGATTTTCTTCTAAAACTAATATAATTCTAATAACAGTCGAACTTAAAACTTCTGCCTAATTCTCAAACGATTCTAACGTATTCTTAACGCGAATTGTAATGGGAAAATTTTAATTTTTAATCTATTCCACTAATAGAAAAAAAAATGTTAAAATTAATATCACAGGTATTAAAAATAAAACATGTATATCTTGTGTTGCCCCTTTTGATGTAATACTTGGTAGGCCCTTTGTGCGTTCTTAGGCCCAAACACAACAACCCAACACAACTGCTCCTCTCTCCTTTCTTTATCAAAAAACACGCTTCTTCCTTTATGCAGATTAGGGCTAAAACACGGTTGCCCCTTTTCTTTCTTCTAGTTCTCTTCTAATGAAACGGTGGTGGTGGTTAATCGGTGTTTCACTTTTTTCTCTGGTAATGACGGTTACTCTTGTCTGTTTTCTTTTCCGGCAAGCACACGGTGGTGGTTTCACACAACCGGGTACGTCTTTCTCTTTCTTTCTCTGATTCGATCTTTACTCGATCAAATCGTGTTTCTTTCTTAATTGATTCCTCCAAATCAAAAAACTCTTCCCTGTCTCTCTCTCTTCTTGATTAATCGGTATGCGCACGGTCTGTTTCTTCTCTTGATTGATTCCCTGAATCAATCTGTCTCGTTCCCTTTGGTTCGAACCTTGGGCTCTGATACCACTGTTGGCACACAATTATAGAATTTCTAGGATCGAAATTACTGAATAATAATTGTATATATGGATCGATTATTAAACTGTTTACAGACACTTGCTTATATAGGCCCTTTAGCGAACCATTGTAACCTTTCACCGACAGACATAACCGCCTGTAACTAACTTTCTAACTAACTATAACTACCTTCAACCGCTATTCGGTTATTAACTAACAAACTAAGATGTTCAGCCCTCAGGCTTTACGTTTATAACATACTAAGTACACAAATATTTGATTTACATGGATTAATAAGTTAGTATTCAACACTAAATATCCGATCTTTTGTATATGTCTAATGATCTAAGCATATTTTTCATCTGTTAATTATGTTACTTTTGATGATGAAATTGTAATCATGGTGATATTGCAGTCACGCGATTATTATCTACTTATCTTGTAAGTTTCCGGGAGTGGCTAGTCACTGGTGAGCCAGTTTTCTTCTCCTTCCATATCTGCAATCAACCTCTAATATTCATTCAACACATTTGTAACAAGAACCATTTATATTGAATCTATAGGTATGTTGGTCCATGGAAATTGAGCAAATCTTGATAAACATAAATTAGAACTTCATTAAATATAATGAAAATAGTTACAAGATTACTCAAAATACAAATGACTACATGATAACATCTTCAGCTTCTTTACGGGGATAATTTCGGTATATTATCCCAGTTAGAATGACAATAAACTCTCATTGATCCAAGCTAAGCTTGAGATTCAATGAGAGGATCATCCTATCAACTAATACTAACTAAAACTAAGTATTATTGTGTTTGTTTAGGATGGATAACTATCTCTATTACAAACATACATATATATAGCTACAAAGTACAAAGTACAACATGTGATTGATTGGTTGTCATCCACCACTTGGAATATGCTTCAGAATATTCCTTTTACTTTTGTACTTTTGTCTTGTTTGACTTTCTTGTCATGTAGCTTGTATTCCCAATGCTTGTAGCTTGTATTCCCAATGCTTCCTCAGGGAG
>LBNU01003387.1:13257-36183 GCA_014162995.1 Artemisia annua
ATGACCCAACCTTTAAACTAAGCAAACAAGTTCATCTAAATGAAATATGTTCATCTTCCTAGTTTAGTTACCTTCCCAGTGATGTTCAGGAAACAAGTCTAAAGAAATAGAACTTTTGCCATTCTCGAGTAGTGCGAGGCGTGGGGTTTACTTTCCCAATGGCTTCCTGCTAGAGTGGGCAATGGCTGATACCAAGGAAAGAGACACACGATTTACCCTATATCGGAGTTAGTGAGTGGATGAACAATAGACGCACGGACCTAATCTTCCCCCGATGAGGCTAGAATTCTCCTCAAACCAAATCAGGAACAGGCATCGCGAAGGATCTTCAGGGAGCTTGAGCATCCTCAGGGGAGCATGAGCATCCTAAAGGCGGGAGCATTGGAAATGTCATCCCAAGGGACGCCTAAGGCTCCCCATCAGGGACCTTGAGGATCTTCAGGGAGTATGTTTGTTTAGAGATAGCTTCAGGGAGTTAGTGAGTTATTGTCATCACTCACTAACTCCATTACCTTCTTCTTTGGTTCAAGTGCCATTCACTGAGTACCGCCTCACTGAATGGAAAGTCTTTTCTTTAGACTTGTCCTGAACATCCTGAAGGTAACTCACTGAGTGACTATTCACTTAGTGACTTGTTTGTTGTTTAAGGTTAACTTACTATTTTATTCAGTAAGTTAGGCTATTTTATTTTCAAATCCTTGTTAAGGGAATTGGGTCAATTTTTGGACCCAACAATCTCCCCCTATTTGAATATACAAATAGCCTAGGTGAAAAAGGTTGTGGTTTTTGGTTATCAGGTTATGGTGATGAGGTGTTTAAGGTTATGGTAATCAGGATGTGAGGTTGAGATTATAATTTAAGGTTATGAGGTTGTGGTTCAGGTTTCAGGTTATTATCATGGTTTTAGGTTTGGTTTTCAGGTTCATATGTGTTTATCAGGGTTGAGGGATTGGTGTAAATTTTGGTTTTCAGACACCATTAACACCCCCTGATGTTGCAGAAACTCAGCTCAAAACACCACATTACCACTCCCTCATTGTACCTGAATTATCTTGTTACCACTTCCCTGATGTACACATCCATTTCTTCCTGATGTACATACACCACACCAATAAAGACCTGTACTTCCCGATCACTTGGTACCTTGTTTCAGGTTCCTGTTCAGGCTATGCCCGAATAACACATTAATACTCCCTGAGTCACAACCTATGCTTCCTGATTAATCCACCCTGATGGATATCACGTTAATCCCACTTCAGCCTTCATTACCTTCTGAGTTATAATCGTCAGTTGACTGACTTATGATCAGACTCAGTTGAAAGCATGTTTTCAGGTTCCTTTTTCAGGTACTCAACTCGCTTTCAGATTCACCTTGGGTTTGGTTTCAGGTTATGGTTGAGGTTCGGATTTGGTTTTCAGGTTTATACCTGTTTTCAGGGTCTTCCGGGTTTCAGAGTCACACTTTCAGGGACTCGTGTTCAGTACCCAGGTTCAGAGAGTTGGGTGTATTGTTTCAGGGAGTGGGTTCAGGGTTTGTTTTTTGGTTTTGTTTAACCACTAATATCTCCTAATTCTTATAACTCCCTGATGTTGCAAAAGTTCAGATATCCTCTGATTACCACTCCCTGATCTTTTCACACTCTGAGTCACAACTCGACCCGTACCTGTAATCTTCACAACCTATACTCATTCAGAATCAGACCCATTTTCCTTCCCCATCTGGTTCTTTCACACCCTGATTTTCAAGGGACACTTCAGTCACTTTGGGTTTAGAATCACAGGAGCTCAAGGACTTCTTCTGTTTTAAGGACTTTGAACAATATTCATTGTCACAACTTGCTTTGGTTGGTTTTCAGTGACTAGTGAATATGTTAACAAAGGTTTGAGAAAAGTGCACAGGTTCAGTGCCCATGCTCAATGACTAGGTTCATGGGTTGTCACAGGGTTCAGGGATTTAGTGATGGGGTTCAGTTTGATGGTTCAGAGAGTGGGGGTTCAGGAGGTTCAGTGAGTGAGGTTGAGGGATAGGGTTCAGTGACCAAGGGGGTTCAACTCTGAGGGTTCAGGGTCATGTTTTGGTTTGTTGTACTTATGTTTACCCACAGTTATTTCAAGCACTAAGTATTGCCCGAAACCACTTAACACTTATTGACATTCCCTGATGCCAATCATCTTCAGGTACACATGTAGCTGATTTTTTTCAGCTCTAATAACAAGCAGTTACATACCCCTTTGACTCAAAAACCTCATTTTGTATATGAGCATTTCCTGAGTCACACCCACATCAGTAGGCTTAATTCCAACACACTGATATAATATTATCAACTCTTCCTGATAAATCAAATATATCAGTCACCCCTTATATCTTCTAACACTTCAGCCCTATTCCATCTTCTTATCACTCACTGATAAATTGTATCGACACCCTTTACCATCATTTTTCCAGCCCGACAATCAACTTCAACCTTATTCAGGCTTTGCCTATGATCTTTACTTGTACTTTCAAACAACACCTCCTTAACAGACATCAAGGAATCAAACTCATTATAACCCAAACAAAAAAAATCCATTCGAGCTAAGCTCAAATACAACTTTCAACAACTATAAACCACAAATCCAATTCAAACCCATTCTCGTCTACCCTTTTTTTTTACCAGATACCCTTTCTTTTAATCTTGACTCCAGAATCTGTGCCGTTTTCGTATATAGGTTGATTTCTGGTTTTCTTTCGATCGAGTGGGTGAGTATGGTAGTTATTTAGATTAAGATTTGGGTTTTGATGTTAGTCGGTTGTGTGGATTTGATAGGTGATGATAATTTTTGAGTTCCGATTTGTGAGAGGGTTTTTTTTCAGATCTCGTTTTTTTTTTTATTGAGTGAGATTTTTGATGACTGATTCATGATGATTTTTTGTGTCGATATTAGGTTATAGAGTGAGAGGATTTTACTTATTAAATTAGTTTAATAAAATCAGTATGGTTTTTTTTTTTTATTTTGTGTGATGTGTAGTTAACGGATTGGATTTGTCGTGGTTTGATACATCCAGTTGTGGTGTATTGTATTGTTGGTCGTGAAATGTGTTCATTCACTTCTATATAAGTAGGCTCCTCCCTCAATAAAATTGCACAACAGTAGAGTGTTTGCAAGATGACATTTATTTTTTGCTTTGAAGAAAGTATCGTCTTATTCTCGGAACTGGCTGATTCATAAGAAATAGCATCCACCATAATACCACTTTTTTGTCTATTGAATTGAGCAATCTTTTGATAATACATAAAATGAAACATTTCATTAAATATAAAGAAAATTTAGTTACTAATATTAGCTTGTAAATAAATAATGAACAGCATGATAAGAACATCTTTCAGGCGTCAGAGAAATACGATAGTTTTTTTAGATATTTATTTCCAATATCGAATACAATAAAGAACCAATCCAAGCTAAGCTTTATCATATAATCACCTATGTAACAATCACTAAACAAGATTTATGGGTTTGAGATGGAAATACCTTACAAACATAGCATATAATAGTAGAGTCACATATTTATTATGTGTCCATCCAGCGCTGGAACTGCGGCAAATACCTTACTTTACTTTTCTGTTTTTACTTCTTGCATGAATGATCCCACGATGCGTTACTTTTGATTCCCATATCTTTCCTCATGGGACTTAGCACTCAGACATGATATCCTCAGGAGCATGAGGGGCTCTTTCAGGAAGCTTGACATCCTCAGGGGGACATGAATCCTCGGAGCATAGCATCATAGGAAGCTTTAGGCCTCAGACTTGAGGATCTCAGTTGTGTAGAATAGCTTTCAGGGATTATGGTATGCATTCACTTCACTAACTCCATTACCTTCTTCTTTGGTTCAAGTGCCATTCACTGAGTACCGCCTCACTGAATGGAAAGTCTTTTCTTTAGACTTGTCCTGAACATCCTGAAGGTAACTCACTGAGTGACTATTCACTTAGTGACTTGTTTGATGTTTAAGGTTAACTTACTATTTTATTCAGTAAGTTAGGCTATTTTATTTTCAAATCCTTGTTAAGGGAATTGGGTCAATTTTTGGACCCAACAAGGTATCCCAGTGATCTAATTGATAGAGCTAAAGTCCACTCAGTTTTTGACTGGCATCATTGCAACTTATGTAGAGGTTCAGGTGATACCATCTGTCCATCTCTAAAATTTTCCATCTATATGTAAACTTTTTCAAATGATTATATAATATATTCGTATGGTTGGTTTGGTGTTTTCTGCTTTCAGTTGGACTTCTTATGCTCACTACCTTTGGACCAGTATTTTCGGGCATCCCTTTAGACCATGGAGCAATCAAAGAAGCTGAGAAGAAACTAGCGAAAGCATTGTCAATGATTGAAGATTATTGGCTAAAAGACGGAAACTTTTTGTTGGAAGATCTCAACCATCAATAGCAGATTTCTCCTAGTATATGACCCTTTGGAGCTTGTGGTAACAACTTTATAAATCTGATTAACATTTCATTATTTTTCTGTTTCTCAGTTCTTAATCTTTTTGCTTAATTAATTCTGAATCAAAACACAACATTTCATGTGTTTCCAGCTTCTGAATGATAAGGATCACGAACGGATATTTAGCCCTTACCCGAAAGTTGTTAAGTGGATTGAAGATACCAAAGGTGTAATTGCACCTTATTTTGATGAGGTACACGAGAAACTCTTCAAAGCCAAGATAACATTCCAAGAGCAGTTGGCAGCACGATCTGGGAAATGAAGAGAAGTTGTTTGCTCACGCTTAAGCCCCATATTAGTTTCAAGATTATTTAAAATTTTGTATGAAAGACTAAATTCCGTTCATATTATGTTAGAACCTGCAATAAACCATTTCAAGATTATGTAATCATCATTACACTTTAATAAAGTTTCAATCTTTGAACACTATCAACACTCGTAAAAAACCACGTACTTATGCTTACTTAATATTTACAATCATTCAAACAGTTGTTATTCCTTGTAGTGCCAGTCCCTCCAATATTTTAGGTCTCTTGTAGTACTTCAACAACAAAGAGCAACACACGACACTCACAGATGAGGCGGCCATGGCAGCTCCAGCGATCCAAGGTGGCAGGCGGAATCCGGTGAATGGGAAAATAACGCCAGCTGCAATGGGAATTCCGAGAAGGTTGTAACCCAAAGCCCAAATGTAGTTCAGACGGATTCTAGTGAATGTTTTTCTTGAGAGATCAATAGCTGTGATCACATCTTCTAAATTGCTTTTCATAAGGACTATATCGGCTGCTTCTATAGCTATATCTGTTCCAGCACCTATCGCCATTCCAACATCTGCAGCCACTAGTGCTGGTGAGTCATTGATCCCGTCTCCTACCATCGCCACCACAAGTCCTGAAGCCTGAATCATTTCACAAATCTTGGTCAAGTATGTGACTTTTCTTTAAAAAAAATAACTTTGACCATTACAAATAATTGTACCTGTAATTCCTTAACTTTCTCGGCTTTGTCCTCTGGTTTGGCTTCAGCAATGACATCATCAATCCCGACTTCCTTAGCAATGGAGTTTGCAGTTCCCCAATTGTCTCCAGTGACGACTATACTTTTGACTTTCATGGACTTTAGTATGGCAATGACTTCACGAGCACCAGGTTTTAACGGATCAGATATGGCAAGAATTCCTGTGAGTTGCCCATTTATACACACAAGAATTCCCGTCTGAGCCAAATCCTCGATTTCTTTGAGTATTTCTTCAGCGTCAATGGAGATACCAATGTTTTTCTTTAACATCAAGCTTTTGTTTCCCACTATTATTTCTTTGTTATTAACAACAGCCTGCACTCCATGTCCCGTTATTGATTCAAAGTTGTGTGCTTCTGCCCAAACAGGGTTCTCTTCATCATCTTTAAACTTCTTGGCATATTCTACTACAGCCTTGGCTAAAGGGTGTTCACTGTTCACCTACAACACAAATTATATGTATCAAAACTACAGTATATTTTTTAGTATAAACTAAATTGCCCTGGTGTATAAGATGTACCTCAGCTGCAGCAATCAATTCATAGAACTCCTTAAGTACCATGTTTTTAAAGAGTCTCGTGTTAACAACCAGTGGCTTGCCAATTGTAAGAGTCCCGGTCTTATCAAACACAATGCAATCCACCTGCATAATCACAATTTTTAATGCTTCCTAATTATAGTAGTATTTACTGAACAAGGTATCGGTATAGAAAATTATTAAATTAACCTTGTGTGCACTTTCTAGTGCTTGGCCTCCTTTTATAAGGATGCCTTGAGAAGCACCAACTCCAGTACCAACCATAACAGCAGTTGGAGTAGCTAAACCTAAAGCACACGGGCAGGCTATGACCATAACCGAGATTCCAAATTGGAGAGCGAGTTGAAAGCTATCCATGGAAGAAGGTATCCAAGACTTTGGGTAACCGTCAAATTTTCCAGCAATGTACCATGCAAGCCAAGTGGAAAATGAAAGAGCAATGACCTGCAATATATACAAATGTATACCATCACTCCATCAGTATACATATACCATCACCCTCTAGAGAGTTTTGATCAAAATTTTTGCAAGAAAGATGGTTTATGATTAGACCAAAACTATGTAACCTATTAGGAAATCACCTAATTATAGAGCCATAAACTAACCAGAGGCACAAAGAATTTGGAAATACGATCAGCAAGTTTCTGAACTGGAGCTTTAGCCATCTGCGCCGATTCAACAAGTTGAACTATTTGAGAAAGTGCACTTTCTGACCCTACCCGTGTAGCCTTAATATACAAAACGCCATTTTCGTTAACCGTTCCTCCTATCACAGGGTCACCTTTCCTCTTGCCAACTGGTCGAGCTTCTCCTGTGATCATACTCTCATTCACATGACTTTGGCCCCACGTAACAAACCCGTCTGAAGCCACCTTAGCACCAGGAAGAATCTTAATCACATCATTTCTTTGAATCAACCGACTATCAATCTCTTCTTCATTTAAAACATTCCCTTGGCTATCAAGTGTCAACAATGTTGCTGTATCAGGGGTCAAATCCATAAGCTTTGCAATTGCCTCAGATGTTTTTCCTTTCGCCATAACTTCTAAATACTTCCCAAGAAGAATAAACGATATAAGCATTGCACTTGTTTCAAAGAAGTCAGTTGCTTCAAAATGTGGTGAAGCAGCAGCTCTTACTACAGAATAAACTGAATAAAAATAGGCTGCATTTGTTCCCAGAGCGATCAAAACATCCATATTTGCAGAACCGTGGCGTAAGGATTTGTAGGACCCAATGTAGAATCTTCTGCCAATATAAAACTGAACTGGTGTCGATAATATCCATCTTATAAGATGGCCTATATTCATCATGTTCACAATCTTGGTGTCTAGTATATGTTTAAGTCCCGGGATATACATAAACACCATGGAGGTTAAGAACACCGGAATTGTGAAAACTAAACTCCACATAAATGATCTTTTGTACTGATTGATTTCTTGTTGCCTATGTGAATCTCGCCCGTCTCCTTTGGGAAATATCTTAGCTTTGAACAGACGGGATCCAGTTGATTCAATCACTTGGATAAAACTTCTGGGCCCCGTCAAATCTGCTTTGTAAGAAATGGAACATTTTTTGATATTTGTATCGAAATCAACTTTTACAACCCCCGGAAGTGCTTGAAGTGATTTCTCGATAATATTCATTGAACTATCGTCCCATGGTCCATCAATTTGTAAATGTATTTTGCTCATGTCTTCGCCTGTGCTAATTAATATGGCTTCAAATCCTGTGTCATCTATGGTTTCTAAAAGTTGGCTGGGGGTTACGACCCTGGGGTCATAGTGCACTTCAGCTTCTTCGGTTGCTAACGCAACTTGGGCTCTGAGGACTCCGTTTACAGATCTTAAAGCAGATTCAACTGTACTAGAACAAGTTGTACAGGTCATTCCTTTTATGAGGATTCGGCATATTTGAGTAGATTTCTCGTTTGTTTCATCTGTAATTTGTGTGGCCTCAAATCCAACATCTTCAATGGTTTCACGAATAGTTTCCTCCTATGTATAACACAATGAAGGATAAGAAAACTTTTAGCTCATATTGAATTATTTTAAATGAACGGTCTTACAAAAATCAGTGTACTTATTCAGTAATCTTTTTTATCGTAAAATACACACACACACACACACACCTATTATAAAGCGGATAAAACACCTATATATGTGGCTATGTCTCATCGGAGACTTGAACTCACAACCTCTTGGTTGATGGGCCACACAAATGCCAGCAGGCAAAAAGTCCTTTGGTAGTGTACTTATTGTTCTAGCTTTTATCCCCTTGTTCAAATTCATATGTTATGAGGACCTACCGTAACTTTACCAATTGTATCTAGTAAGTTATGAAGTGTTTGGCCAAACTATTCTTTTTTATATATCTTAGTTGCTGCAATAAAACTGACTATTGACCTAACTATCTGTTGCTTCAAGCTAATGGTTATTGTTGAATTCCAATTCTTGAAGTTGTCATAATTACTTTGGAAACAGACATCCAAACACCCGCTAAATTTTTTATTTGTCCATTCAAGAACCAAATGTACCAAACTTGTACCAAAATTGNACCGGATCCAGTTGATTCAATCACTTGGATAAAACTTCTGGGCCCCGTCAAATCTGCTTTGTAAGAAATGGAACATTTTTTTATATTTGTATCGAAATCAACTTTTACAACCCCCGGAAGTGCTTGAAGTGATTTCTCGATAATATTCATTGAACTATCGTCCCATGGTCCATCAATTTGTAAATGTATTTTGCTCATGTCTTCGCCTGTGCTAATTAATATGGCTTCAAATCCTGTGTCATCTATGGTTTCTAAAAGTTGGCTGGGGGTTACGACCCTGGGGTCATAGTGCACTTCAGCTTCTTCGGTTGCTAACGCAACTTGGGATCTGAGGACTCCGTTTACAGATCTTAAAGCGGATTCAACTGTACTAGAACAAGTTGTGCAGGTCATTCCTTTTATAAGGATTCGACATATTTGAGTAGATTTCTCATTTGTTTCATCTGTAATTTGTGTGGCCTCAAATCCAACATCTTCAATGGTTTCTCGAATAGTTTCCTCCTATGTATAACAACACAATGAAGGATAACAAAACTTTTAGAAAACTCATATTGAATTATTTTAAATGAACGGTCTTACAAAAATCAGTGTACTTATTTAATAATCTTTTTTAACAGAAAATACACACACAAACCTATTATAAAGCGAATAAAACACCTATATATGTGGCTATGTCTCATCCGAGACTGAACCCACAACCTCTTGGTTGATGGGCCACACAAATACCGGTAGGCCAAAAGTCCTTTGGTAGTGTACTTATTGTTCTAGCTTGTATCCCCTTGTTCAAATTCATATGTTATGAAGAGTGAGGACCTACTGTAACTTTACCAATAGTATCTAGTTAGTTATGAAGTGTTTGGCCAAACTTTTCTTTCTTGTGTATCTAAGTTGCTGCAATAAAACTGACTATCGACCTAACTATCTGCTGCTTCAAGCTAATGGTTATTGTTGAATTCCAATTCTTGAAGTTGTCATAATTACTTTGGAAACAGACATCCAAACACCCGCTAAATTTTTTATTTGTCCATTCAAGAACCAAATGTACCAAACTTGTACCAAAATCGATAGCATAGATGGTGTGCAGATTTATATGGACATCTTACATGATTTTTTTTTCTTTTTCAAGATACTACTAGATATGATTTTGTCAATATTACAATTTCACACAATAATAAAAGAAGCTTATTCCCCAAAATCTAGAGTTACTATTATGCTAACTAGTACCAAAACTAACTTACTCGCATATTACCACACACTCTACCCGGAGGTCTTTCTAAAAGCAGTTAAATCCGAGTAATAAGGCAAAATCAGGCAATTAATTACGAAAGAAATAAGTAAATTAAATAAGACTTACATCAACATAGCTGGGGTAAAACATAACTTGAGCTCGATTATTCAACACATCAACAACAGCCTCCTTAATCCCAGGCAACCGTTTAACCGCCTTCTCAACTGATCCAGCACACGCCGAACAACTCATCCCAATCACCGAAAACAATACCATTTCCTCAGATCTTTCCATACTACTCTCCACATCAACCAACACTCCCTTAGGATACTTCGGCATAGACGGATAGTGAGGCCGTGGGGACAACATAGCCGTGTATCCGTCACCGGAACCCGTGCCACGTAGGCAGGCTAATGGTAAAAATTTGGTCATTATATTTGCTTAGCTTTTGGAAAAAAATGATGATTCTGTTTGTTTTAAAGGTGGGATTATATATAGTAAAAGTTTGAAAAATGTAACGGTGATTGCGTATTGGATGATCTATGTGGGACCTACTTTGTAATCTTTTTGCGCGGGTTTCATATGTGTTTGACTTTATGTTTTTTAGTATTTAGTTACGTGTTTTATTTTCTGTTTGGTTTCTAAAATTAGTTTTTTACTAACAATGAAAATGAAGTTTTTTAGTATTTTACAGTTCTTTGACTAACAATGAAAATGAAGGCTATGTATTTTCAAAGGGGGTTGATTTGCACTATTATTTACTTTTAATATGCATAGAGTATGATACAAGTAAATGAAGCAACATGACATAGGGATTAATTGTTTACAATATAAGATATTGTGTGTAAAAAGATTGCATATGTACAAATTATCTCATCTGTTAGCAGTAGCATTTAATATGATTTGTTAGCATTAGTTGTTAATATATAAAAGTGTTAAGATGTTTGGTAACGTATGTTTCCCACTAAGCGTGAATGCACAACCTCTCTTTGTTCATGGGTAACTCATATAGGGATTGATACGTACACATAAAATTTTACTTTGCCCCCATACAATAAATCTGTAAGGACAACAATACCTTCATACTATTTTTCTTAATTATTTATTATTATTATTATTATTATTATTATTATTATTATTATTATTATTATTATTATTATTATTCGCATTTCCTTCTATAACTCTTTTCAATTTGCCTCCCACCAAACTTCTACCAGCACAAGATCCTCTATCCCGATTTCCATCTATTCTTCACCTGGTCATTAGTTAAATTGTGTTCTCAAATTGGTTTAGGCAGGCTAATGGTAAAAATTTGGTCATTGTTTTTTGCTTAGCTTTTTGAAAAAATGATGATTCTGTTTGTTTTAAAGGTGTGATTATATATAGTAAAAGTTTGAAAAATGTAACGGTGATTGCGTATTGGATGATCTATATGGGACCTACTTTGTAATCTTTTTGCGCGGGTTTCATATGTGTTTGACTTTATGTTTTTTAGTATTTAGTTACGTGTTTTGTTTTATTTTTGGTTTCTAAAATTAGTTTTTTACTAACAATGAAAATGAAGTCGGTGTATTTTACAGTTCTTTGACTAACAATGAAAATGAAGGCTATGTATTTTCAAAGGGGGTTGATTTGCACTATTTACTTTTAATATGAATAGAGTATGATACAAGCTAGTATATGAAGCAGCATATGAAATGTGTATAGTAATTGTTTACAATATACTCCGTAAGATATTGTGTGTAGTGTGTACAAAAAGATTGTATATATGTGTACAAATCATCTCAGCTGGTAGCAGTAGCATTTAATTTGACTTGTTAGCATTAGTTGTAATATATAAAAGTGCTTAGATGTTTGGTAACGTATGTTTCCCCTAAGCGTGAATGCACAACCTCTTCTTTCATGTGTAACTAAAATACGAATTGATACGTACACATAAAATTTTACTTTACACCCATGTAATAAATGTGTAAGGGAAACAATACCTTCATACTATTTATTTATTTATTTATTTATTTATTTATTTATTATTATTATTATTATTATTATTATTATTATTACTTATTATTATTATTATTATTATTATTATTATTATTATTTGCATTTCCTTCTATAATTCTTTTCAATTTGCCTCCCACCAAACTTCTACCAGCGCAAGATCCTCTATCACGATTTCTATCTATTCTTCATCTGGTCATTAATTACACTGTGTTCTCAAGTTGAGTAAAAGAGAGGAAAGTAAAATAAAGAAAGTAGAGTAAAGAAAAGTAAAGAAAGTGAAAGAAAAATGTGGGTCATAAACTAGGGATGGCAATGGGTGAGAAAAAAACCAATAACCCGCAGGTAATTGGACGTAAATGGGTGGGTAATCCGGTCAGATTTCACCCACGGGTGGGTTGTGGATGAAAATTTCTATCCATTGGTGGGTGGTGGGTGGTGGGCGGGTGACTGGTAATATATATACCCATCATGGGTAAACCCATGACATCCAATTAATGTATGATGCATAGCACCGACGGAATATTTAAGATACATAAAGGGCTTATACTTGGATGAATGGTGATTTTTACTTGGATAATATGTATGATATATAGCACCGACGGAATATGATGGTTAAATGTTCTCATGGATTTGGATTTAAGAAAAATGTTAAGAGTTTGAAAGGTTAAAACAACATGAGGGTATTGTTGTCGTTGCATATTACTTCTTCATTAATGTGTGCAAAGTAAAATCTTGTGTGTTTCATAGCAATTTTCTTAAAAAATGTATCAACAACCGTAACCAAAATAATATTCAATGTTCGGTTCAGTCAAGGTTTATGAAAACCAAATTAATAAAAACCAATGGCATGGGCTACGGCATATGGGCATATGAACAACTTTTTTTCTTTTTTTCTTTTCTTTTAGAACGACAACTTATTATCTCACAATATGCAACTACAAACTATCTCACATGTAATAAGCAGGGCTTGAACCTACAACCATTTGGTTGGGAGGCTTCTCACACAACAAAGGGTACCATTAGGACACAAGCCTTTTTGTCAGAGAAAACATATATTTCCGATGTGTGCGACAGTAACTACTACATTTTTAATAAAAATCACATAAGAAAACCATTCTTTAAAATAATAATAATAATAATAATAATAATAATAATAATAATAATAATAATAATAATAATAATAACAATAATTGCAATTACTTCGTCAGAGAAAATTGATATTCCCCATGTGTACAACGTATACACACGCTTCCTCAGAACGCGCGATTTAAAATCCTCGTTACAAAATATCGTGCATCTACCGGAAAATTGCTATTTGTGATGCACTTTTGTGATCCCTTTTTATATAATTAAAATTAGTAATAAAGGATTAATCGAAGTTGTTGATGATGTACCTTTACTTGGACGAAAAGATTCCTTAAACACACTAAAAACAAAGACTATTTCGCCATAGATATATGATAACATTGTATAATTATTTGACTTTTAATTCAAAATGAATATAGACATTAAGTTGGCACCATTCGTCACCGGGAGACACTTTTAATTCAAAATGAATATAGACATTAAGTTGTCACTATTCGTCAAAAGAGATGATATTTACACTCGTGTGATTATAATTTTTGGCTATAACAAGTTTTTTTCGATGAATTACTTTTATAGAAGAAAAATAAAGAATGTCCAAATGTTATTAATTAGAATTTAGCTTGTTTTTCTGCTTATGTATTTAGTAACATTACAAAAACCTTTTATAGTAGGTACTCGCGCGTTAAGGCAGCGGGCACTCTGTAATCAAAAAATTTGGTGAGCGATTATTGTTTTTCAGGGTTATTAGACAAAAATGTTACTAAAGTTTACCAAAAAGTGCGATTTAGTTACTAAAGTTTTTTTGGTTACAAAGAGGTTACTCAAGTTTGGTCACCGGTTATATAAGTTACTCTGTATGTTTTAACCTTCTACTACAGGTTTTTTTCGTTAATTTCAAAAATGGTCCCTCAGACTAACTGTCGTTAGTTTTTTCAGTTAGCTAACGGCCGTTTGCAACAAACATTTGCACTGTTAGTCCTTTATCCTAACGACCGTTTATACTTAACTCAAAATTTGGTTTTCATACATTTTTGTCTGTTTTTCTTACGGTTTTTGAACTTTTTTTTATGGGTTTTCCGTTTTCATACGTTTTTATATGTTTTCGTTCGTTTTTATACGTTTTCGCCCATTTACTTACACTTTCATCCGTTTTTCTTACGTTTTGTCCGTTTTTCTTACGTTTTTTCTATTTTCATACGTTTTTGTCCGTTTTTCTTACATTTTTGTCCGTTTTTCTTACGTTTATATGTTTTTGTCCATTTTTATACCTTTTCGACCAGTTTATTACGTTTTCGTATGTTTTTCTTACGTTTTTATCTGCATTTCTTACTTTTTTTTACGTTTTTTCCATTTTCATACATTTTTGTTTGTTTTTACACGTTTTCACACATTCTTATACACTTTTTATACACGTTTTTATACACATTTTTACATACGTATAGAACATAACAAGTATAAAACATACAAATGTATAAAACATACAAAGTTGTAGAAAAACGTAAAACTAGTATGAAAACGTAAAAAGACGTATGAAACGTACACAAGCGTATAAATGGGCACACAAATGTAATAAAAAAATTATGAAAACCTATGAAAACGTATGAAAATATACGAAAAACAGATGAAAACATAAAAAAATGGACAAAAACGTACGAAACTGGAGAAAAATGTACGACAAGAGAGAAAAACGTACATAAACGTAAAACAATGTAAAGAAAGTACGACAAGAGAGAAAAACGTACATAAACGTATAAAAACGGATAGAAATGTACGAAAATATACAAAGATATGCGAAGGAGAAAAATGTAAAAATAAAAAAATAATAACAAAAAAATTACAAAAAAAATTAAAAAAATAAATAAACGCATAGTAACTTTTTGTTAAGGTTCAGTAACCTATTTAATAAACCCGTAAACTATAGTAACTTCCTTGTAACATTTTAAACTATGGTGCTGACGTGGACAAGGGGAACCGGTAATCAGCCGGTTGCCCACCCTCGCAGTAACATTTATGTAACATTTTTAATCTTTGAGTAACCCAAATGACAAACCCGTTTACTTAAGTTACCTCTTTGTAATAAAAAAAATAATAGTAACCAAATCGCACTTTTTGGCAAACTTTAGTAACTTGTGTGTCTAATAACCCTTGTTTTTCATGATGCTAACTACGCATGGAGATAACTTTAGAAAACAACTTAACCGCACACCATTTCATAAAAAATGGCAGATAACCCGTGTGCATCACAATGCAACGACGATTTAAAAACGGTGGTCACCACTATTGCTAGTTGTTTTGGACGTGCAATATTATATAACGTTTATATTAGCTGTCAATATTAGTCAGCCCGTTTATTATTATGAATGTGTGGCAAGCCCATTAAGGGCATATCAGTCGCTTATGTATTTGTATATATAGACATCGATCATTAATAAGATATTCAAGGGGATTAACCTAAATCTAATATGGTATCACAGCCTCAAGATCCTACCCCATCTAAACCCTAAAAAAAATTTTACGCTTTCTCCTTGGTGCTTTACTGCTGCCGCTTTTTCATCTTTTGTTAACTTGCTTGCAATCATTTGCTATATCCCGTCATAGCATCATGACCGGAGACACACCACCGCCTAAACAACCGATTGATAAAGCTTATACAATCGCTAGCATCAAGGCGTGTATCCCCTCACCCCTTGATCTAGACAAACTCAATTATAACTCTTGGAGCAATCTTTTTAAGCGTTTTTGCAAGACGTACGATGTTCACCATCACCTTGAAGCACCACATCTACTAGCACTGCTCCACCAGATCCTTTTCATGCCACTAACGACTCTCTTGTCGTCATGTGGATGCATTCCACGATCTCCACTAAATTGGTGGAGATGGTTATTGATGATAGCACCATGGCTCACGAGATGTGGAAAAAGCTTAAGGACCTTTTCATGACAACAAAGCATCACATGTCATTCAACTCGATAATGAAATCCGTAATATGGCAATTGGCACTTCATCAGTTAATGATTACTTTCAAGACATCAAGTCGAAGGCCGGTCGTCTTGCTAATCTCGGCTCCCCGGTAAGTGACTTGAGTCTTGTAACGTATGCTATTAATGGACTTCGGGCTAAATTTCCGAATATCGCACGCATCATTCGTCATAGGGATGAACTTCCCACGTTTGATAAAGTACGGTCTATGGTACTGTTAGAAGAAAGTGATATGGCACAGCTTACTCAAGCTCTTTCTTCCACTAACCTTACCTCGTCCTCACCAACTGTGCTCGTGGCCACTACTCCATCAAACACTAAGTCTGGTACGTTGCAAAGTTCGGGAGGGGAACTGTGTCGGAATTTTCAGCGGGGGTCGTGTACATTTGGTTCACGGTGTAAGTTTGTTCATGGGGGTGTTGATTCACGGTCTCGCACGAATACTACTACGTCGACTTCAAATGCCAAATCCGTTGATCGTGTATCTCAACCTTCTACAAATAACATTCGTGGCTCGTCTCCCCAAGTTACACAAAGTCAGCCTTCACAACCTGCTTTTGCCTCCTCCCATGTGTATGGAATGTCAGGTATACCTTGTGTTAATCCATTCATGTTACTCCAGTCCGCTATTGGGCTTTTGCAGCCCAACATGGGAATTCCTGGTTTCCAAAGTCATGTACCAGTACCACAGGCCCAATAGATTGCACCATCGGCCCAACAGATTCCACAAGCCCATTTGGCCACTCCTGCTCAACCGGGCCCCCAGGCTCAGTACCAACAAGCGACTTTTGGACATTACCCACATCCGCATAGTAATATGTTTATACCGGGACAGTTTGCGTATACAGTTCCAAGTGCTTTTCAAACGCAGGCCACCTCGCTTCCTCATGCTTTTCAGACGATGACATTCCAAGATCCGGCTTGGAACATGGATACTGGTGCATCCTCCCACTTGGCCGACAACAGAGGTATCCTTACTTCTGTTAGTAATTCTAGCATTTATCCGTCCGTGTATGTGGGAAACGGCGCATCTATACCGGTCACACATACTGGACATAGCTTATTGTACACTTCCTCTAAACCTTTACATCTAAATCAAATACTTGTCACCCCGCACATAATTAAAAATTTGATTTCTGTTCGTAAATTTACACGAGATAATGATGTTTCACTTGAGTTTGACGCTTATGGTTTTTCTGTGAAGGATTACCTGACGGGCAGACTTCTCCTCCATTGTGATAGCACGGGCGATCTTTACCCGGTTACACAACAGTCATCCATGCATCCTCCTTTTGCTTTGCTTTCGTTCAGTCATACTACATGGCATAGACGCCTCGGGCACCCCGGTGAAGATGTGCTTCGTCGTTTGGAGTCTAGTAATTTCATTTCATGTAATAAATCAAAGTTGTCCGCTTTGTGTCATGCGTGTCAATTAGGAAAACAAATAAAGCTTCCCTTTTATACTTCGGAGTCGAAGGTTGCATCTATTTTTGACATTGTCCACTCAGATATATCGACATCTCCTATTCCGAGTGAGAGTGGTATTAAATATTATGCTATTTTTTTGGATCATTTCTCGCATTTTGTTTGGGTTTATCCGTTACATAAAAAGTCTGACTTGTATGATAATTTTATTATTTTTCGTGCTTATGTCAACAAACAATTCGGTGTAGATATAAAGGCTTTACAGTGTGATCATGGGGTTGAATATGAAAACACCCGCTTTCATGATTTATTTCGCAAAACCGGCATTCAATTT
Source organism: Artemisia annua (assembly GCA_014162995.1). Classification (NCBI taxonomy): domain Eukaryota; kingdom Viridiplantae; phylum Streptophyta; class Magnoliopsida; order Asterales; family Asteraceae; genus Artemisia; species Artemisia annua. Next base: position 30,913 of record LBNU01003387.1, read on the forward strand.
AGGTTTTCTTGCCCGCACACATCTCCACAAAAAGGCAAGTCTGAATGCATGTTACTGATGAGGCGAAAAGTGTTACGCTTTTAGGGGGTCATTTAAGCCCTAATCCGTAATTATTTGATCNTTTTATTATTTTTCGTGCTTATGTCAACAAACAATTCGGTGTAGATATAAAGGCTTTACAGTGTGATCATGGGGTTGAATATGAAAACACCCGCTTTCATGATTTATTTCGCAAAACCGGCATTCAATTTAGGTTTTCTTGCCCGCACACATCTCCACAAAAAGGCAAGTCTGAATGCATGTTACTGATGAGGCGAAAAGTGTTACGCTTTTAGGGGGTCATTTAAGCCCTAATCCGTAATTATTTGATCAAATATTGCCTTAAATCGTTCCTTTTGTCATTTTAGGTACTTTGAAGAGGAAATCTGGAAAAGGAAGTATTTTGGACGTTTTTGGAGCATAAAAGTGAAGAAAACAACAAAGTCTCAAAATATGCTAGAAATTGTACCTGACGGCGTCACGCTTTACCATGTGACGGCGTCACGCTTTGACAACAAGGTGGAAGATTGTTACACTAGACGCCCCAGAAAGATTTTGGAGATTTAATACGTGACGGCGTCACGTGTTACGCATCATAGGTCGTCACGTTTTGTCACAAAGGGAGACGGCCCAGAGAAGATTAGAATGGGACGGCATCAGAATTGGATCTGAGCAATCCGAATAGTGTTTTGGTGGCAAGGTGACGGCGTCACACTCTATAAGGTGACGCCGTCAGATTGTAAATTCTATAAATATTCGTCTAATTTTCATTCATTAGTATGCAACTTTTGGGAAGAAAGCCTAGCTCGTTTTTCTACTGTATTTTTGAGGGTTTTCCACCCTTGAAACTTGGATGCTTAATTGAAGATAAGTCTTTTCCAAATCATTCAATATGTCTATGTATTGTGTGATTATATCCTATGCTTGTCTTTCAATTAGCATGCTAGACTAGGTCTTTATTGTGTTTTCTTAGATCTAATGAAACCTAGCTATTGATTATATGTTGTTGGTTTGTTTGTGGTTATTGTGGGTGGGTGAAGTCGATGTTAGGCTTAAGAAAACTGGCTAACCTCCTATATGGTAACTTGCTTGAACGTCTTAAGAAACATGAATCGGATGTGTACTACGATTATTTGGTTGTATTTAATGCATGAGCGAATTCTAATGATCCCATGTTAGGAGCTTTAAGTCGGCTCGACATAGGAGTGAAGTAGGAGCTTATAGAGTTAGGGAAGATCGTACACGGCCCTACGAATGGTTTGAAGGAATACAACCCGTCATCCACACAATTACAACAAACCAATTAACATATAAAAGATAGCTAGGGAGTAAGGAAATCTAAGTAAACACATATTTCTCTCATATAAGTTTCACAACCATTTACTTTTTCTGGTTATTTTATTTTATTTGCAAAAGTAGTTATTTGGGTTACTTGACTAGCAACTAATTCCGCCCACTATTCCAAAAACCGAGATTTTTACTTGCTTTCCATAAAATATAAAAATACAAAAAGAATCATCCCTCAACCCTTAGACCTAATTAGAGTAGCTTTTTAAGCCTAACGACACTATTCCCCGAGAGAACGATCAATCCCCCGGTACTTTCCACTTCACTATACTACATCGGTCAGGTACACTGCCTGGTGGGGGTTGTAAGCTTCTCAAGATCCCTTGAGAGGTAAAACCTAAGTGCAAAGGTTGCAAAACCCACGCATCAAGTTTTTGGCGCCATTGTCGGGGAATAGTTATTGTTTAGGTTGAAAATTTTATTTTTACTTAGGTCTACTCACTAGATTCCTTTTTAGTGAGAGTTTTATTTTATTTTTCTAGGTTTTCTTTAGTCTATCTTTTTCTTCGTGTTTTTGTTCGTAACCATTACCATCCGACATCATGGAAGGTGGTAATATCCTCGACCCCAACAACCCACCACTAAAAATACCCTTTATTCCAACCAAACCGTGTTTATCATATCCCTACACCTAACTATCCCAACCAATCTTATCATATTCCAACCAATCTTATAATGAAAGAGCAACTGGGATCCAGGGTATTTCCTAGCAAGGGTTGGATAAGCAATTTTGTAGGTAGAGTTAGGGGACTACATGTCTATGTAGGGAATTTCACCTACGTCACCGACTTTGTGATCGTAGAAGATATTTGTCCGGTAGTAGATGCATGCTTGACTCAAGTAGTTTTTGGTAAGCCGTTTGTTGAGGCTTCTAAAATGAATTATGACCCATCTCTTGGGATAGTTAGATTCAAGGACGAGACCGATGATATAGCTTACCAAATGCCATATAAGATAGAGCAATTCCGGCTTTTATCAAACATCGAGAAGGAGCATAAGCCAGCGGTCTACTATAGGAATGATGAGGATAGACGTAGAGGAGTAGACTATGTTATGAGTAGAATATTCGGCTTCTACAAAGAATGCTTGCAACTAGGTCCGGAATATAAGACTAAACCCGAAGATGACCTAGAGACAGTGACCAATGACGAAGTCACGTAATAGAGTGTGACTTTGAGTCTAGCTACAAGACTCGTTAATAAAGAAAGGCGCTTCTTGGGAGGCAACCCAAGCTTTATTTGTTTTGTGTTTTTGTTTATTTGAATTTATTTGTTTCCGTATGTATGTTCTATTTTTATTGTTATTGATTCATGTTTCAAATTAAAATTGTGAAAATGCTTTATTTTGTTTTTAACTTCGTCTTAACTACATATAAAGGTATTTTGCAAAAGATAAGTGTAAGGGAAATCTAAATTTGTTTACAAGAACGAATTGGAACATGAATTGTAACGATATAAAATGAACATACATATTAGTATTTGTTTGAGTCAAATGCTTGTATCGAGTCATAATGAAATTTTGCAGGATTCCAGGAACTAAGGTAATTGTTTTTCCAGAAATTTTCCGGAAACTAAACATAAGGATTCTGTCAGATCAATTCTGACGGCGTCAGCCCTTAAAAGCTGACGGCGTCAGGCTTTGATTCCAGAAACATTTTTTAAAACTTAGTTTTTCTGCCGGATTATAAAAATTACTGCATCTTTAATTCCAGCAATCTGCAAAAACTTTCATTGCACAAGCATTATATCCATATATAGAATTTACCGCCGATTTTACGCAAGGTTTGCCTAGATTGTTTTCTCAGGTTTAACAGGTTATTTTGGACAAGAAGATGAACATGGAATCAAGTTCATGACATCAAGCTTTTGGAGTCGCTTTGATCTTGGAGCTTTTACATCATCTTGGAAGAAGATCTAACCATGTTGCCACATGATCCACATCAAACGAATCATGGGAGTATTTGTTTCATCTTTTATTTTCTACTTTTACATCTTCTATGTGAACATTGGGGACAATGTTCGGTAAATGTAAGGGGGGTAAATGAAGACCTTAGAAAATGCAATTACGCTTGATTTTTGTTCTGTTTAAAGGTAAGTGTGTAATAAAACCGAGAGAAATATTTGTTAGGGCAATTTTAGCGCAAATTTAAAATTTTTTACAACATATAGGAGTGAAACTTTGGTCTTAATAAGCGTCTCATGGATAGGGAATTGTATTACTAGCACAAAAAACCGTACCACCCAAAAATTTTCCCCAAATATGTGAGGTTCACCCCTAGAAATGTTAGGAAAAGCATTCATTGTTGATGCTTGTGTGTGTACCGGTAGCCTATAGATTCTAGAACTTGCGATAGGACCATCCCAAATCCACAAGTGAGACTACATTCGTATAGTTAGATTTACTACATGATAAGAGGCATTAGGATAACCCTTGTTTTACACCCGTATTATAATTAATTGACTAATGAAGCCAATGAACTTGACTAATAAAGTCAAGTAATTCTCCCACACCTTAGCGTTGTACTCATTTTTAGTACACGATACCCCTAGTACACCCCTCTGAGCCTATCTTTTCGTTTCTAACTTTAAGCATTTTACTTAAAGGAAGAATTTGTTTACAATCCACCCCAAATGTACACCCAAATCGCCTTAGCCTACCTTGTATGCACTCATCTTTAGTGCATTATTGTGACAATATTTGTTTAAACCCTTAGTTAATTGTCTAATTGATTACATGGTTGCTAAGTCGAGTCATATCCTTGTACATATTGTTTTTGGACGATTGGGACTCATGGGTAAAGTACTAATGTAATGAAGTAATGGGGAAGAAGTCAATTATTACCCCCACATATGCGTAAATGTTTTAAAGTACTCCAAGTTTTTCAATTATCTTAATTGGAGTCATTAGAATAGTTAATTGTAAAGTATGTAAGAGTTCAAGTGTAAGGGGAGAACCGAGGTCCCTATGATGTATTATTTTGGATGGTAGGGCAAGAGTGTATGAAAAAAAAATCGAAAAACAAGAAAAAACGAAAAAAATTGGAAAAAGAAAAGTAGAAAAAACATACGGACTACCATCCTATTTCATTTTTATCTTTATTTATGTTTATGTTATTTTCTTTTTAGCTTAAGTTGAGTCGAGTCTTGGCATAGCAACGCCACCTTGTGCATGTATTTGATCAAGATAATTAACTCGCCACCACTAAAAATACCCTTTATTCCAACCAAACCGTGTTTATCATATCCCTACACCTAACGTTACAACCCTTTGTAAAGCCCTCTTTGATAGTTTATCTTAGGTGCTTACGCCTAGTGGAGGAGGTTTTTGATCCTTTCCCAAGCCTATGGTAATCTATTTTCTATGACAGGTAGTGAGTGATATTTCTTCCATTTCCATTTAGTTATATAGGTTTATAACACCCGAGAGATGAGAGTATCCAAACACTATTTGTGAGGTGCTAGTGTATGATTTCCGTGCTTGTTATGACTAGGGTTGAATAACTATTTGTTGTAATTACTTTTATATTCGTGTTAAATGACCCCTAGCTCATATTTTGATTGGACTAAATGCGCATGTGCTTGAGGACAAGAAAATCTCAAGTGTAATGGTATTTGATGAGGCGAAAAGTGTTACGCTTTTAGGGGTCATTTAAGCCCTAATTCGTAATTATTTGATCAAATATTGCCTTAAATCGTTCCTTTTGTCATTTCAGGTACTTTGAAGAGGAAATCTGGAAAAGGAAGCATTTTGGACGTTTTTGGAGCATAAAAGTGAAGAAAACGACAAAGTCTCAAAATATGCTGGAAATTGTACCTGACGGCGTCACGCTTTACCATGTGACGGCGTCACGCTTTGACAACAAGGTGGAAGATTTTTACACTAGAC